>VOPJ01000048.1:0-14599 GCA_014673585.1 Semibalanus balanoides
AACAACCTGGTACGCCAGGCGGCGAAGGAGACCGCCCGGGAGCGGCTGCTCGAGGTTCACCGCAGACACTTTGACGCCGCCTTCCAGCGCGTGCGGCCCTCCGTACGGCCGAAGGTCAGTGGTGATGCTCTCATCTGTCTCTCCTGTCATCTGTCTCATATTTCATCTGTCATCTGTCATCTGTCTCCTGTCATCTGTCTCCTGTCATCTGTCTCCTGTCATCTGTCTCCTGTCATCTGTCTCCTGTCATCTGTCATATGTCATCTATCATCTGTTCGCATCTGTCATCTGATTATCTGTCATCTGTCTCATCTGTCTCATCTGTCATTCTGTACTCATCTGTCATCTGTCTCATCTGTCAGCTGTCTCATCTGTCATCTGTCTCATCTGTCATCTTGTCTCATCTGTCATCATGTCTCATCTGTCATCTGTCTCACTGTCATCTGATCATCTGTACATCTGTATCATGTGTCATCTGTCATATGTCTCCTGTCATCTGTCATCTGTCATTTGTCATCTGTCTCATCCCTCCTGCAACTAAGCCTCACTAAATAATTGATTTATTCGTATTTGAAGGAGTTGGTACCAGTGTTGGCTAGTTTGACCAGGATATCGACGATGATATGTAAGCTACCTTACGCAATGACTTCATTCCACTTGGCTGCTATGTAGGTGTTTGTACTTAATTCCACTTGGCTGCAAATGGCTGTTCGTTGAGCATCATCCTAAGCATGGTTCGGTTTATTATGCGTGATGATATGTTATTTGCTCATGCAGTTCATGTTTCTTCTCTGTACCTTCATCTCAACACATGCATTAGACAGTAGCACGCATTGCTTGATCGCTATGTCATGTGTTTAGAATCTACGTTTGTCTTGAGAATAATGATTATGGAGAAGTGACGTCACCACCCCTAAACCACACCACACCACACAGCCTATGTACCCACACCCTTGGCGGCTGGTGCCTTCACCGCAGAGGCGTGGCAGGTGTTGAAAACACGTGTGTGTGTGTGTGTGTGTACCGTCCCTGGCGATGGTTGCTGCCGGGCCGCGGAGGCGAGCCGAGGGCACCTGAGCAGGGCTGACAGACTAGTCCTTTCCGTGACAGTCTCAGCCCCGCCCCCACCCCCACCCCCCACCCACAGACACACACATACCGACACAGCTGGGGGAGCTACACGTGCTCCTGGTTTGTGCGCGGTTTGTAGAAGCAGTGTAGCACTTGCGATTCCTTTGTGCGCGTGGTGTTTTAGGGAAACGTTATTGCGTCGTTATTTGAGTCCGCCGGACGAAAACGTTTTGGTTTCTTCATGTCTACGCCTGAGAGCAGACTTTGCATGGATCTGAAAGACGGATCTATGATCCCAGAGAATCTCTCGACAAAACGCAATGTTATATCTATGATTCCAATTGTGAAGGTGGATCTATGATCCAAGTGGATCCGGGATCCAGATCCCAGATATCAGATCCCGGGATCCGTTTTCGGAATCCGAGCACATGTCTGCCTGAGAGCATCACTTTGTACCTTATATTATGTTATAAGTGTTCGTGACGAAAAGTCATCTGAGTCATCTGCAATAGTGAATTGCCGAATATTAGTGACGCCCTGGCGTAAAAATAGCAGTATGTCTGACGTAGTATATCTGTTATATTCATATGTTATGCCGGTCAATGCTCTGCTGTCATTTGATGCTTTGCCATTTGTTGTTGCTTGAAGGACATGTTACTGACAGCTTCCAAAACTTGCGGCCTGTCTTTCAGGACCGGCTCCAGTACGAGGAGATGAGGCAGTTCTGCTCCAACTGGTCATCACGAGAGACAAGCTGAGACGCCAACGATGCCGTTCACGCTTCCTTCTGCATGTCCATACGAACAGATCCAGACTCGCAATACATATGGCTACTATCCAATGAAGCTGTTTGGTGCGCTCGTTGAGAGAGGTGGTGTGATCATGATGTGTATTGAGAGAACTCGGCTGATGTTTGAAGATGGGATGTGACGTGGTGGTTCTCCGAGAGGTCCCGCTGCAGTTTTATTGAAGACTCACTTACAATTATATGTCCGGTTGATGGCTGTTTTTATAGTTCAGCTGATTTTACCAGCGAACTGGTGTGTGCTGACATTTCTAAGCTTATCTCTAAAACATATTTTTAGACGTTCTTATCTTATGCAGGTGACGTGGGCGCATGAACGTCAAATTTCACGACTGGAGTTATTGATTTTTGAGCGGTTGTAAATGTCACGAGTGAGCAACATTTGCACCTCTTCCTCAGTCAACAGTGTTTTAAGCATTGGGGTCAGAAGCATCCGACTGCGCCGTGCTGCAGACGCTATGGATAACATTCGCCTCTGCTACCGACAGCATTACCCTGACAGATCGATTGGTCTCACCTCATAAACCCTGCAACAACCGGGTACTGCCTTATAGCCGACATCAGCGCGGTGATTTGTGACGTTAGGGCGCCGGTTTTATCAATAGGCGGTCATTTCAGCCCGTGGCGCTCTGCGATTCACTGTAACAATGGTGGTGGTGAGGTGCGGGGTACGCGTCACGCTTCGTATTTCTCAGAATCACCAGTCACGTCCAGTGTTGGCGGGAAACAAAGGAACGGGCACAACAGCTACAGCCGCGTAGGTATTCTGATTTCTGGAGGCATGTGATTAATTAATTTGTATGAGTGTGACTAAAAACCTCACGCAAAACAATGAACCAGAAGTCGGGTGGCGCGTGAGAAATTACACATTTTTCATCCCTTCCACTCGCGGTATGACTCGTTATCGTTATTTTCTCTCTTCATATTCAGTTTTCAGCCTTGGTTGCGGTCATTTTTTGTCGACTTTCTTCCCGGTTCATTTCATTTTTCGGTACATTTCGACCGTGACCAGGCGTAACGCACGTGCCCTGGTCACGTCCAGAGTGTTGGGCAGACCAATCAGGCGGCTGCCACCGCTCGCTCATAGCCGACGACTGACGTGTACATCGCAACACACGACCTGCAACACTACCACCAACTACGTCACTGGTAAGGCCAATTACATCACTGGTAAGGCCAATTACGTCACTGGTGCCTGCAGCTTGCCCTCGCGTTCTATGGCACTGGCTTCGCGGTCTTCAGGGCTACTGGCTTCGCGTCCTCGACGCACTGGCATGTGGTTGCGTCCTCTGCATTCCATGACGGACTGGCTCGCGTTTACAGCGATGGCTCGCTCCTACAGGCCAAGGCGGAACAGACAGCGGACAACTTCTTCACGGTGGTATCACGTGGGACCCTCCGGTGTACCCGAAACAGCAGGACATGTTAAACGAGAAAAAATGCTTGCCATAAAAAATGAGTCACCGGGAAAAACGGGTTACTGACATGGACCATGGAAAAGAAGGATAAAACTGGGGTTCGTAGCTTCATGGTCGCAGCTGCTTTGCTGGGAGGAGTATAGGTTTAGGGACTGACGAAGTACGAACCATACGTGGGTGTAGAAGCGTTTTCAAATGTGGTGGCGCTTGTCAGTTGATGTCTTATTTTTTTCCTTATTTTGACTCCGAATTTCGTCACTGTCTTTTAAAATTGAAGCATAAAATGTATATGTTATATAGAAACAGGACCGTCTAAATGTTAACCAAGGGCGGGATCCCGGGGGGGGGTAAAGGGGTCATGCCCCCCAAACCACCAAAATCGCACAAATTTGACACATTTCTAGTTGTCGTAAAACTAAGCAAACTTTATCTAGAGATAAGATTTGTTTTAAATCGTTATTGATACTTAAGCCAAGCGAAATCCGATGAGTTTTCAGAATTATGCGATAATTTTTGGATTTGCCCCCCCAAAAACTGGTCAAATCGAACACTTTCCTGGATCCGCCTATGTAAAGTGTTACACACGGTCCGCAAAAGACCCTTGGATGATCACAATTGCATCGCTCCTACAATAACTTGGTGTGGAATTTCCTACACCAACTATCAAGTTGTGGAGCTTTCCACACTAACCACATACAAAGCTACATCCTGACCCATGCATGTGAAGGCAAGTCCAAAGGTGATATGAGGTCTGGCAGCCTGTGCACCAGTTGACCAGTTGGTCTGTCATCCATCCGTTAGCCCGTCCCGTAACGAACCATATGGGCCGGGAAGGTAAACATCTAACGAATCGGGGCGTGAGAGTGTGCTCGGCAAAACCCAGCCAGCTGAGCCACCGGCGGCGGTTTTACTAGTCTGGGAGCCAGCACAGCAGGCGGCAGCCGTGCATATACCAAACATGGATGAGACATAGTGGGAAACACCTCGGTATTTCTCATCCATGTACAAACCAACCTATATACAGATGCTTATGCAATACCTATGTATGTATAGGCATTAGACATCCGACGTCGCGAATTATGCAGCAATGATAATACAGATAATTGTATCGAACAAAATAAGGACGGACGGATTCTTAGCGAACGGAAATGAAAGAACACTTAGCACTGTCCATAGGTCTTTAATTGCACCTTGTTACGGAAGCGAAGCGCGCAGCGCGGAGCGAGTCCTCAATTGACTATCGGATTTTTTCTCAATATAAGCGGCCGCCACCCGGCCGGGCCGGCCGGGCCCGCCAGACCGGCGGACCTGGTCAGGAACTATATCTTTTTGAAACCCGCAATCCGATTGACAAGGCGTCTTCGTTCCTATATGATAGCCCCATGGCAATGACATTCATGATTATTTACATGTTTTTTTGTCATTTGAGGGGTCAGCACGGCGCGTGACAACGTGCCGCGTCAGGGGTGTCAGAAAGTATTATCCTGCTATAGCTGAGAAACGGCTGGATCCTATAAAGCTAAAATTTGGTGTCAGGCTGGGAGACACACCATCTGGCAAATGTTTGCACAGGTAAAACTCTGGGTCACACTGGCACGTGCGCACGTGCACCCCTGTTCCGTCACGGAAAAATTTACCTGCAAACATCGTTGCACATAACCGAAACCTATATTCGGCAACCAAAAAGTCGCAAAGACAGCGGGTCAACACAGATGCGTAGAGAAACGAATCGCCGGCGTATGTCTAGGTGTCGACAGCGGCCGTGGGTACGTGCAAAGTTATGGCTATACAAAACGCAAATTAATACTTATGACATCTTTCACAATTTAATCAAGGCTCAACACCTATGGGACGGAAGCGATGAAAACAAACACAATCTGTAGACGCAATGTACCGTCTCTAAAATGCATATGAAAAATTGAGGTTTTAATGCATTATTTCGCTGTTAAAATCTGTCTGTAATATTTGTTATTGACGATTCTATAACATTTCTTCATTACAGCCGCCGTAGCTTCAAACCAAAGGGTGCTAAGACGATAAAAATGATGCAGCTGTAAAGCCAATCAAATCCATCTACATACCCACTTCCAAAAATCGAATTTTTGCCTACAAACATGAACTTATATTGCAATGTAAAATAACGCTTCAAAACCTATTTAGTTCAAAGTATCGATTAGTTCGGGATCTATTGCCGACGCGCAAAACAACACATAGCGAAAATAATTCATAAATGCAAGTGCTTTGCACAAGCGAACCTCCGTTGGAACGGAGTGATAAAATTGAGCGGATATGTATTCTTTTGACTCGTCGTCCTTCGCCATTCTACACGGCGTCTTACTGGTTAATTGATACTGACGGTGAAGTAAACTTTATGAAGATTATTCGTCAACTCCTGTGACTTTTTGTTTTGACAGACCACGTATGCATTTTACAATTATCATCATGGATACTTCTACAATAAATCGCTCTCAGGCCACAGTTTCAAGCAGTCAGTTCAGTAGAGTAATGCCTAGCAATGAGCCCATAGCTCTAATACCGTTACGATCGGTTATTCGACTGGCTTCCAGGCATACAAACCCGCGTAAACAAAGCAGCAAAACATCGCTCACCTCACCTACAGCTATTCCAGTAGCGCTTCATAACAAACTGAATTTGTTGACACTGCATACCGCCCTGGACAAATTCCTCGGCCTCCAGCCTTCCTGAACACTCTCCCGGGAACTTGTCTGCTGGTGATGGCCAGTGGCGGATCCAGGATTCGGTCATGGACGGGGCCACGTAGCAAAATGGGCCCCTTCAGTCCTTAGTGGCCCCCTCATGCCTTGGTGGGCTCTTTGACCTTGAAGACAAATGTAGGCCAGAATGGACCCGTTTTAATGCAAAATGTATATCACGCGTCAAAATGGGCGTCTGCAAACCAGAATTAGCCATCTTCAAGCCAGAATGAGCACTCTGGAGGTCAAAGTAAGCCCTCTAGAAGTCAGACTGCAGTTCTGTGTAGGTCAAAGTGGGCAAATTTACCTGCAATTTGATTGAAACCGGAGTAAAACTCATTTCGAGACACTTCGATCGGCTATGGACCCCTCCGCGGGCTATTGGCCCCTTCAAGGCTCAAGGGGGTATGGCCCCATGCCCTCTACCTCTGGATCCGCCACTGGTGATAGCTAGTTGCTTGTGTGTTGGCGTCGCTGCTGAGACGAGAGCCGGCGAGTTTCGCCCCCAGCCTGACGGTTATGATCCCTGGCGCCATATACGGGTGTAGGGGTGGAGCCAGGGGGCAGAGGGGATACGTGCCCCTCCCCATGGTACCGACTTTCACACTAAAATCATCGGCGACGTCCCTTTTTGCGACTTTTTAGGGGCGCTGCAAAATATAGTGGCCTAAATCCGGGGTAACATTTTTTCGCGACGTTTCTTTTCGGGGGCCCTTTGCCGAGGGGACCCCTTGGGATACCGTGCCCCCCCTTGCCGAAGGTATGGCTGCGCCATATACAGATGGTGTACCAGACTGTCTCTCCGAGTGAGCTGTGAGCTGCCGTGTTGTCGCAGCCAGTCGTCACGGTTCGTCCGGCCACTCACTCTCAATGCTGGATGGTTGTGTCTGCCTTGTACAGCGCAAAGCGAGGTTGACCCACGGCTGGTCAGTGCTGAGAACATTTGGTGACCCAGGTAGCTAGTGATCTCAGGTAGCTGGTGATCCGGGTAGTATAGGTGGAGTTGCCCGTGTTTCGACAGGGGTGTTGAACGGCTGGGTCAGGGTAACCAATAGGTACCTCTTCCTATTCGGCTTGCCCAGGTGACCGGAGAGTAGACTGGCTGGTCGTAGTGAAAGTAGTGACTGTTTCCGGTGCCGTCTGTCCAGGTGACCTGCAGTGACTGTGTCCGGTGCTGCCTGTCTAGGTGACCTGCAGTGACTGTGTCCGGTGCGCCCGTGTTTTTGGCAGCGGGGTGCGCGGACAGAGCGGGGACGCCGCAGCTGGTGTCCAGCAACCCTGTCGTTGCGTCAGCTTTTATCGTCTGGAGGCGGAAAAGTTCCACTGTTGACCTCAACCCCACTGGACTGCAGTGGACCCGTACCGAGCCCCGCCCCCCCCCCCCTCCTCCCTCCCCCGGACCCGACCAGACATGGCTAGCTCTGCAGCAGGACCCGAATGAGTCGCGTGACTCTGCTCGAAACACCTTTCTTGCTACAGGTTTCCTCTTCAGTCCCGACCCCCTATCAACTTAGAACACCACCTTGTTCAACATCGTCAAACATCACGCCTTCCAGAGCAGACCTGGGCTGTGGCCGGGTCTGGCTGGTACGACCCCGTGGCGAGTACTCTACAGCTAATGAACCGCTGCCGGTGCTGAGCCGGCCGCGGAGTGCGGAGTACGCGCTCCAGCCTCTCTCGCCTGCTGTTCACACTCCTATGACGCCTCGCGACCCGAGTTTACACTGCTGTGACGCCTCTCTCGCCTGCTGTTTACACTCCTGTGACGCCTCGCGACCCGAGTTTACACTCCTGTGACGCTTCGCGACCCGAGTTTACACTCCTGTGACGCCTCGCGACCCGAGTTTACACTCCTGTGACGCCTCGCGACCCGAGTTTACACTCCTGTGACGGCTCGCGACCCGAGTTTACACTCCTATGACGCCTCGCGACCCGAGCGTCGGCCCCTCTGAAGGCAGACCGACCGGACGCCTTCAAGCTCGGCTAATTGAATTGCACTGCCGATATGGCAGGCTTCCTGATCAGGTCGGTAGGTATAGACCATGCCTGGTCATCTGGTTGGGTGGGGTGCAGGATGATAGGGCTGGCTGCAGGAGCGTAGGAGCTCATTTGAAGTTGGGGGGGGGGCAAAAGGCATTTTGAAGTCGATTCTTTCCATGCAACGTCCATAGGCGTAATGTTAAAATCCGAAAATGTTGGGGGCAGTTGCCCCCCCCCCATGCCCCCCCCGGCTCCTACGCCTATGTCTGGCTGTCATGTCCAGTTTCCAGCCGTGCCAGGTTCACTGCATACTGCATAGCCGCGAACAACGAGATATATAACAACAGTGAGAATGACCCATTCTTACTATTGAAAGGCCCAGGTCCCTTCAGATCGTCGAGGGGCCGCTCCAACCTTTTCAACGCCCTTCCGATCTGTTTAGGGATTCATCTGGGATCCGAGAAAAGACATGATGTGGAGTGGGTGACATGGATTAACCCGTGCCCTACTGGGTGTGTGTGTGGGGGGGGGGGTGAACACCTTTGCGGTTTTATCGAGATTACGAGAAGAAGAAAAAACGGCGGCGAATATCTCCGACAAATTTTGCATCCCTTATCTTATGCTCTCATTTGTTGATCCTTTCTGCTCAATATCATGATCCTCTCTACACCTTGTGTTAAAATTTGAGTTTCGAGTCGGATCAGTAACATTTCAGATCAAGTAACCCCACATAACAAAATGCGGTCGTGACATGGCCACAGTTTCTGAGGGATCGGTATGAAACTTTCAGGATTGCATGAGGCCATCAGTATCTACAAAATGTTAATATCAGAATTTGTATATCGGTGACCTGAGATCAGGTCAATTTCGTGTCCTTTTCGTGTCCTAGAATGTCCTTTCGTGCAGGGGCGGATCCAGCCCCTCGGTTTGGGGGGGGGCAACTTTCCGCAAAAAGTCACCCCATTTTGTTCACGAATGGGCTTTCCTTATTGGCATTGAGATACAAAATACTATTTTCCAAAAAATACATTAAATACTTTTTCGGAGGGAAAAAACGCAAAAAAATCGGAAAAAATCATGTAAAGAAAACTTGTCGTCTTTTTTGGTAAAAAACGGTAAAAACACTTTAAAACACACAGAATACCATCCGAGCATAAACACACGTAGGTATCAATAATAACTTTATCGCATACCAACGAAGGCGACACCGAAATTATGAGGGGGTCGGATGAGAATGACGAAAAAACATATATCCGTTTCTGCGGCAGCTGCAAACATTTCAGTGGAAATTTCCATGTAAAATACCATTGTTTGAGTTAGTACTTAGGTTTTAAGGGGGCCGAGTCCACGTCATATCCGTTCCGTCGCCGTTTTTCGAACCGGCAGGCTCAGCTAACTTGCAGCAGCTGAAAATTACCCCTCGCCCTCAAGGGGGCCTGAAGGCCTCCCTGAGTTTTCTGAAATCCTTTTACTCAGCGGGCATCTTGTGAATTTCAACAGCTGAGTTACAACATTAATACGTAGCTGGCAAATGCACTGTAAATGGTCAGTCATTGAAAGAAAAATGAACGTTAGTGACGTTTCGTGCGAAAAGTTGTGGCAAGACGGTAACATATGAAAAATCGTAGAAAATAGAGACTCCAGCAAATGCTAAACAGAAAGAGACAAAGATGAAAAATGCAATTAATTAGGAAAGCCAACTTGGATTTCCGACAATTGGGTTCAACCCCTAAAAACTGAAAAAATGGGAATCACTAAAAAAGTTGTCAAAGAGTTAGAACAAGCGATAATGAGAGAGACAAATATGAAACTAGACCCAAACCAAATTTTAAAGCATGACCTGCAATAACTATTTGGATGGCGTATGGCTCCCTAAAGTGTACGAACTATGAGTATTTTATCACTTTTTTACTTTTTGACCAGATCGAAAATAAATACATTTTCTGTATTTCTGAGACAAAACTGGTCAAGCGCCAAGCTTTTTATTTACATTGATTAATTTCTCATTTTAAGGTTTTCTGACGGAGAAAAAAAACACTATTCTTGACCGAGTCTAGGTCATTCACTTGACCTGGAAGTTCACCCAATGACTGAAACTAAAAATTGCATACCGTTAGACCTACATGACACGCACATCTGGTCTACCGCGTGCTCTATATGCTGTTTGAATTAACACGGAATTCTGTTAGCCCCCCCCCTACGGCGAAGTGAAACGTAAGGCGAGGTAATATTGTATGAAGTGCCCTGGGCCAGGACTTACCGTCAGAAGCCCTCCATACACTAAGAAATTAATTTTCACTTTCCTAATTGTGAAGCAATTGCAAAACTTGGAGCCGCGAAGCGCGCGATTTTTTAGTTTGGTGTGTGAATACTGATTGTGCTGCTCAAACTATTAACTATAAAGGTTACTCTCGGGTACCAACTCACCATGTAATACAAATACGACAAATAGTCCGTATGACAATGTGGCTCACTGAGCCTTGGGGGGGCAAAAGAATGTGGCCCCACCCTTTTTCGCTTTGGGGGGGGGGCATGGCCGGATTGGCCCCCCCTTGGATCCGCCCCTGCTTTCGTGTCCTTTTTTCGTCATCCGTTGCCATTATGAGAACTTGTTTTATATAACTTCAATTTCAAAGAGGGAATTAGTTCATGTTTGGTTTGTTTTGCTTATATTAGACTGCACAGCTAAATTTATCGATATCTCGCAGTTGTGTGAATTGTGACCAAAGGCGACTTCTACGGTGCCGCAGGCCTTTCTCTCACTGGGCGAGTGTATTCCATTCGGGCGTGGTTGAGTGCGAACGTGTAACCGCTTCCGATTATTTGGGCTCGCCCGTTTTTAACTTTTTTTTTTTCTTGTTTGAAGTTGCTGTGAGCGAAGAGTACCTGCAGCATATTTGGTTAAATACGGCGTTGAACAGTTTTGGCCCACGAGTTGTTTTTTAGTCATTGTTACAGTAACCGGAGCTGAGTAATTTCCTATTTTGGTCTGATGAACGAATATTAAGGCAGCAGATGATGAGACTCAGACCCCACATACCGTCAGCGATGTGCGCCCGTTTGCGTGTGCGTTTGAGTGCGCGTGCGCGGAGCGTGCGTGCGTGCGCGTGCGTGCGTGCGTGCGTGCGTGCGTGTGCGTGCGTGCGTGCGTGCGTGCGTGTGCGTGTGCATGTGCGTGTGCATGTGCGTGTGCGTGCGTGCGTGTGCGTGCGTGTGCGTGCGTGCGTGCGTGTGCGTGCGTGCGTGCGTACTTACGTGTGTACGTGCAAGCGCCTTTACTTAGATGCGTTTTCTAATAACATTCAAACGGCTGAGAGTGTAAGTTTAAAGTTTATTTTCCTTTGATTTCGTGACGCGGCAATTTTTGATTTTAAAAGCGTCGACGTCGAGAGATTTAAGAGAAAACATACCTAAATTTGTGCTTTAGATATATAAACTCTAACGCTGAATCAATAAGAAGCAAAATGCGACACATCATATTTCGTAAAAAATATAAACATCGACTGCACGGAAAACTTCATTGCTGGCTCCACTAGGACTTAGTGAACACTGGCATTGTAAGACTTGTTCTCATAACACATAACAAAACATTATTCAATCAACCACGTAAGTGCCAGGACTGTCCTGGGATAGAACATGTCATCCAGGATTGAGCATCAACGCGTGGCAGGAACATCACGCGATATACACAGGTGTCTCGCGTCTCACGCATAATATTGATCTCTCAATACGTTTATTAAATAAACAAAAGCGTTTCTCGCAGGTGGTGATAAGCATTACTGGACGATGCTGGTATGTTTGTGATCGAGGCGATTTTTATTACTGCACGAGCGAAGCTAGTGCAGTAGTTTTGAAAAACGCCGAGATCACAAATATCAACATACACAGCAGAGTTCAGTATATATAATACCGCATGAGGCCGGTGTAAAGGAATTGTCAAGACCGAGGTGCTTTCTTGATTTTTGAACGAGGCCGAAGGCCGAGGTCAAAAATCAAGAAAACACAGAGGTCTTGACAGTTTATTCCGGCCGAGTGGGGTATGATTTTTACCATATAATATACATGTTATTTTTTTATTTTTCAATCATGTTTTAATTATGGCTAGGTCCTTGCCAGAGCAAGAAATTATTTATTTTCTGGTTAAACTTTGACTTAGATAAGATTGAATAAGCCTTGGAAGCAAGGCCGACAAAGCTTTCAGAATTCCAGTCAGAATTTTATCACACTTACTGTTTTCACGCGCTCTGGTACAACAAATTTGCCTTAGGGCTTTTTTGTTTTACCAAGTTGTACCACACCTCTCCGGCCAATGTATTTCGAATATCCTCGGCATAAGAAAAGCTTTTACATACTGCCGGGATACAAATGCATTGGCCGGAGAGGTGCGGTACACACTTGGTACATACACGAACAAGCCATAGCCCAGGGCAAATTTGTTGTCACCAGAGCGCGTGAAAAAGTGTTTGCGATACAATCCTGACTGAAATCTGAAAGTTTGTTGACTTCGCTTCCAAGGCTTCTTCAATTTTTCGAAGCAAAGTTGAACTAAAAAATATATAATTCTTTTCGGTAAGGATACATCATGATATACATTAAACATGATGAAAAATATATAAAAGCACATTTATGACTTATGAAAAATCACCCCCACTCGCCGGCATAAATTGTAAAGCCCTGTGCTTTCTTGATTTTGACCTCGCCTCGGCCCGTAAAATCAAGAAAACACTAGCTTGACAATTATTTGCACCGGCCTCATGCGGTATTATATATTACCATATGTCGCCAGTGCGGTATGCCAGTGCAAATGAGGAAAATACCACACTCCACGCGCTAATGCTTTTTACATTGCTCGGCATATGGTAAAAGACACATATTTCTCACTGGTATGACAAATCAGTGTAGCGTCATATATTTCATAGTGCGTGTCATCATCATCATTAACACTGTCACCGTCATCAATCACGATCAACTTTTCTCTGATGGCCATCGTGATAGTGGCCTGTTGATTGCCATACGTTTTCGGGAAGTGAGGGTGTGCGCGAAATGCGCAGTCTGAGCGTGCCACAGCTCACACCATGAGCTGACATGGTGATTGGGCACCCATCTATTTAGTGTGGCCCATCGTCTGACAAAATGATGAACGCTGTTGACAAATCATTCCAGCGCTGCGTTCATCATGTGGTGTCAGAACTGATAGTCAATACGACGGACAAATACGATGAAAGACGAACGTGCCAGGGGCGGATCCAGGGTGGGGGCAGCGGGGCTGGCAGCCCCCCCTCAATGGCCTCCCTGCGCCGAAGGCCAGGGCATCAAAAATTAGGTCCCTGGTGCGCCGCTGCACAAAATATTAAATCCAAGTACTAAGAAATATATTCCGTGACATCCGTCCTGCCCACTTACTTGCACACGCAACTACGAAGGAAGTAGTCGCCGCACAAACTGCATTCCGTAACGCTCCCAAAACGAAGAGCCTGAAACCGCCTCTGCCTGGAAACAATTTATCTCAAAATTTCGACACAACGCGTAAGTCAATCCAGGAAAGTCAGAAAGTTCAAACGCTAGGCCTAACCGTTAGAGTGGCAAGCGAAAAACGACCGGGGGGGGCAGAATCTGCCGCAAGGCATAGGGTTAAGCATTGAACCTTTTATACATTTAGTCCGAATGTTTGTAATGGATCCGTTCCGAGGACAGGACCCGCGCTAAGCAGAGCCGTTGCGCGGTTCCTGACCTGCACCACCACTCGCGCAATTCCTGTGCCGGCGAATTTAGAGACAAAGGTTTCCCGTGCCCGAATTAACCTGGACGACGGTCCCCCGCACCGCTGACGTCACCTGGCTGAGTGCGACCGACTGCCCCGGCCGCACCATCCATCAGGAGCAAATAGCGAGCGCCGAAGCGACTCGAACCCAGCTGCACACTGAGATAGGTCAGAAGACCAGCGCTCTCCCACTGAGCTACAGAGGCGGACCTTCATTAAAGAGACTGTCCCATCTTCTCAAAAGTTCTAAAATATACGCCGCATGTGGCGATAAATATCAAGTAATTGCTGCCGAACACGATTATAACATTTGTTTCTCACAAACAGTGATCAATTTAATAAAAAGTTAAGTTTTAATATTAGGGCTGATCAGTGGCGTAGCCAGGATTTCGCTCAGGGGGGATCCGCGGCAGGAAAAGGGCCCAAATGACTCCCGAAAGGGCCTTAATTGCTTTTAAGAGGGCCCCTTTAATGTTTTTCCGTTTACCGTCGGATTTGCTCTGAAAGTGCCTCAAATGACTCGAAATAACGCAGCTTGCTACGACCAATCAAATTGGCATCACTATGTCCAAGGCAAGGCACGGAGACGAATACGATGGTTCAGTCGGAGTACCCCTGAGGTCATTTACATCCGATTTGCTCGCAAAGGGCCCCAAATGACTCGTCGTGACGCCAGCTTGCATCACAGTAAAGCATTTGCTATGCAAATTTTAAGGAAAATGTCATATTCGTCTCTGGTTCCGGGCCTCATCCGTCAAACTTTAAGGCGCATACTCATTATCAGTGGGCCAAGACCTGCGTGAGCTCAAGCCTCCGGCGGGGTCCCGGAGCCAGACCCTCCTGTGTTGGC
>VOPJ01000049.1:0-14599 GCA_014673585.1 Semibalanus balanoides
GCGTGGCGGTTACGGGGACGTCGTGTGGCTTCAGTAGCGGGCGCCGTCTGGTCGGCCGCCGCCACCCCCCCCCCCTCTGTCGCGGGGTGCAGTGGTAGTGACGGTCGCTCGGGGTCCGGTGGTCACCCCGCCGACTACGGTCAGCCACCACCGGCGACAAAGAACGCAACCGCTACCCTCCCCTCCCGACACCAGGAAACGACCACTTCCGTTCCAAGCGGACTGGAATGCTGATCCGGCGCCGGCCTGCTGCCACCTTTAAACCGCGGTGCTGGAGCGCTGATTCATGGGTCAGCCGGGTCCAGGTGACCTATATCAGGCCAGCAGCGCGCTGGTGGCCGTATGGGCCGCTCTGCAGCGCGGCAGCGCGGCGGCGGGGGAGGGGGCAGGGTACGGTCGCCACTGGGGTCACCTAGATTGGATGTCGAGTGGTGGGCGGTGGGCGGAGGTGGTACTGGCGGCTCGGGTGGGGCTGCCGACGCCGTCTGAGAAGCGGTTGCTCGCCGCCCAGCCACGTCCAATGAATAGCGTGGCGGGCCGGGATTCAGCCAAGTGGCGCACCTGCCGCCCCAGACGCGGACAGGTGCGCCGCCCCGGCAGCGGACGCCGCCCGCCCGCCGCCGGCGCCGCTCAGCCGCCTGGTGACTGCAACGCTCGCGAGGGACGCACGGTAACACCGCGTTACGCCGTGTCGGCCGGGGCGCTGCTGGCTGTCGCATCTTCTGCATTGCTGTGCTAAACTTCTTCGTATTGTTTGAGGTGGCTGAACATGCAATACCGATGCCGTTTTACCGTGGTAATGGTAAGATTGCTCTCCACTAGGCGCTGCTCTGAATGCGTCATTAATGCGTGCTAGCTGCTGACCGGGGCTCTGCGGCCGCTGGGACTGGCGTGGGTCTCTGTGTCTGTGTGGCTGGTGATTGCCGGCTGCTGACACAGCGGCCTGAGATTCCTGTGGTCCGGTCAACAGCAGCAGAAACAGCAGCAATGCCGAGATGCACCACCACCAGCGCCGCCGCCGCCGCCGCCGCCGCGTCCTCAGTTGTATGAATCCCGGCTGGCGTCAGACCACGGAGACGGCGGCCCACAACACTACCGTGCAGCCGGTGCCGGCCGCGGCGCGCCGTCCCAATCCGGCCTGAGAGCGCTGCTGTCGCCGCCGCTGGCCGTATGCAGATGACCGGCGACCAGCGACGGACGGCGCCGCGTCGACGGTGTGTCCGAGTCGACGTTCAGGCGGCGTCGAAGTCGACGTACAGTGAGGCAGACTGAAGGCGGCGGCTGTGGAGCGTCGGGTGTCGACAGGGTGCCTGTGATGCTCCTCTGATGACTGGCGGTGCAGGGGTCTGCCCAGTGTCATCACTTATCACAGCGCGGCTGGTGTGTCCTGTAATGCTCCTCTGATGACTGGCGGTGCAGTGGTCTGCCCAGTGTCATCACTCATCACAGCGCGGCTGGTGTGACCTGTGCGGCGACCACTGGTGACGTGGTGTGACCATTGGTGACGTGGTGTGACCACTGGTGACGTGGTGTGACGGAGGTGAGTGGTGTGACCACTGGTGACGTGGTGTGACCACTGGTGACGTGGTGTGACCACTGGTGACGGACCGTCCCGGAACTGGTGACGTGACGTAACACGGTGATCTGCCGGCTGGTGATCGGTGGTGCCGGCTGGTGATCGGTGGTGGGAATGGTGACTTAGGGCCGGAGTCGCCGGGGAGGCTGGCACGGTGTGCGTCCGCCTCTAATGGAATCTAGGTGAGGACAGCCCCTTGGCGATATCGCCAGACTATGGTTTGAAGGGAATTACACAAAGTCGAGAATTATAAATCACATACCGCGCGCAGTAGGAACAGCTGAGTGGGTCACCACTGAAATGTGGCGTCGCCGAGCCTGGCATAGCAATTCCTAGCACACTTGTCCTAACTCCTATACCTATATTGCAGCGTTGCGTTGCATGGCAGCGGCACACGCAGCACTAGTTGGCCTGGTTCGGGAGTTTGGGTATGACCAGGCGCTGCCCTCATGTTCGTCTTCATCTTCTGCGTCTTCAGTCTCAACCTCGGACTTGACTGGAGAAGGTTCGGGTTAGAGCCCATCGGACGCTGCGGCGTGTCACGGATCCTGAGCACCCCGCTTGCACGAATTATGAGCATGGCCGCTCGGAGCCGGAAGACAGAGCGCCGTGGAGCCCACCCAGCCGTGTCAAAATGTGGGACACGCGAACATAACGGCTGCGGTGGAGACTTGAGTTATGGGTGGCGGGGGACATGCTGAGGCTCTCCTCGGTTTGCTTGCGGGCTGGCTGCGTGAAAGCGAAGTATGAGAGCATTCTGCGTGATTCAAGTTCAAACGGTCAGCAGTATACTCTCACAGGTCGACCTGAAGCTTGGCGAAGATATCGTGCAGAGTTGAACAACATGGGAGGAAGTGTTGCTTCCCATTTTTTAGCAGTAAATTCCACTGTACTTCCGCACTTAATCTTCTTGTAGGTTCGGACGGTGCTTCTTTCATTGTACTTCCCGCCACATTCGTCCTTAATTCTTAACTCAGGTGCATATTTTTCCTCTACTTTGCAACTCGTATCACCACCTACGACTTCTCTCTCTTTTTCCCTTAAAACGTTTGCCCGTCGCCGGCATCCTCGCCCTGTCGCCTCTGCCCTCTGCCTCTGCTCTGCCTCTGTCTTGTCTCTGTCTCTTCTCTGTCTCTGTCTCTGTCTCTGTCTCTGTCTCTGTCTCTGTCTTTGTCTCTGTCTCTGTCTTGTCTCTGTTCTCTTGTCTCTGTCTGTCTCTGTCTCTGTCTTCTGTCTCTGTCTCTGTCTCTTGTTCTTCTCTGTCTCTGTCTCTGTTCTCGTTCTCTGTCTCTGTCTCTGTCTCTGTCTCTGTCTCTGTCTCTGTCTCTTTCTTGTCTCTTCCTCTGTCTCTGCTCTGCTCTGTCTTTGCTCTGCCTCTGTCTCCTGCCTCTCTTCTGCCTCTGCCTCTGCCTCGCCCTCTGACTTGTCTCCTGTTCTCTGTCTCTGTCTCTGTTCTGCTCTGCCTCTGCCTTGCCTCTGTCTCTGCTCTCTGGTCTCTGTCTCTGTCTCTGTTCTGCTCTGCCTCTGATACTGCTGCCTCTAGCTTCTCTGCCTCCAGTTTAGACCTCTGTCTCTGCCGGGTACATGGTCGTTCATGTATCGTTCTTGTCCTCTGTTTGGTGTGCTTCAGTCGTCTCTCGCGCGCTCGCCTCCATCTGGCCTACGTGTTCATGCTTCCTCTGCCTCTGCCTCTGATGTACTCTGATATCTGTTCTGCTATCCATGCCTCTGCTCTCTGCTGGAGTTGCGTTCTGTCATCTGCTCGTGTCGGTGTTCGCAGTCTGTAGCTCTCTGCCGGTTCGCTGCCATCTGGTACCTCGGCTTTATACATGTCCTCACTAGTCTCTGCTCTGTCTCGCCTCTGCCCAGCTGCACTTGCCTCCGCCCTGGGAGTCCTTGATATGCTCCGTTCTGGTTCCAGCTTGAGTCTCGTGAGGTTCACTTCGACGGATCCTCAGTACTTCCAGCCTCCTGACCGTCCGCGCGCGCGGCGTCCTCTGTTTCATCTGCCCTCGTGCTTTCGTCTCGGGCTCGGGTCTACTGGTTCTGCGTCGGTGCTACTACTGGCATTGATCCTGGTTAGCTCCTCGCCGGCTGAAGGACCTCGTCAACGAGGCTACGGAGGGAGGGACGGGGTCGTTGTGATCCGGGCCCGCGGCGGGGCGTGTCCCTCCGTCCTAAAATGCAGCGCCGGCCACCTGGGAAAGCTCCGGTGCTCACGCGCTGGTTGGCTCGTGGTCTCCACGCGTTTAGTTCCTTCGCTCGCGCGCTCTTTGCAGCTCTGCGTTTCCACGGGGAGCGGTACTAAGCGTTGGCCGTACTTCCGCTCTCTGACGAGCGTGACTGCAAACACAGATCGCTCTGCAATGGGTAGTGGCTAGTTCGACGCGCCGCCTCATGTTCGGAGTCGGAAGAGTCGTGGGCCTGGCACGTGGACGGGTCGCGAACACTGTGGAGAACGAGAGGTCAGCTGCTGCAAACACTGTGGAATTAACTGGGTAGGAAGGATGACTCGAGAGGAGTAAGACATGGTGGGAGTTGGGGAATGAGAAGGGCTGGGAAACGAGTTGTCGCTGTGCTAGTATGCTGCACCCCCGGTCCAGGATTCCTGAGTGGATTCTCTGGGAAAGGAGACAGAGATTTGGTGCTCTTTCTACCAAACTCAGTTTACCGTAGTACAAGGTATATATACAGGAATACAATGCAATGACGGAAAATTAGCGAACCTGCAGTAGAGTAAAATCCCGCCGTGGGGCATTCCAGGTTATCAGCGGGCTCGGATGAAATGGGTCCAGAGTACGCGATAGCGATATACTGGGAATTCAGTGGGGTTTGTAGGCGCGAGAGCAATATGGATGCGGAAATGTTAGAGTGGTGCGGGCGGGAGACAGGTAACTGTTGAATGTGGTCGCTAGCGCATCGGACCGTTGGCAGGCAGTAAACATGTGGAACTCGGCGGGTAGAGCGGCTTGAAATGATGTGAATAAGGTGTGTGTGGATCGCCTGTGCACACGTTAAGTATGGACATCGGGGTGTAGTGTCGCGAACGGACAGGGTAAACTATCAGTAGAATGGACAGTGTCCATAGGAGAGCGTTTGATTATATGATTGGCATATCGGGGTCTCGAGAGCGCTGATTCAAGTTATCGCTAGGGCATGACGGTCTGATCAGTGAGAGCTGCTTTAAATGAGTTTTACACCGGGCAAGAATTGTGTATAATTGGATAGGATTGAGCGGGATTGCAGAGAAATGTGAATGGGATGGAGAGCGGTGACGGCATGTGGACAGCGGGAAATGCGCTAGAGGGCGCAAAATGTGGGGTTTAAATCGGGGATGGCGAGCGTAGACATATCAGATTGGCGCTGTTGGAACATGGAGAGCGGAGAGAGAGATAGTTTTATTAAGTTGGTCATGGTGTGCAATGTTAGATCAGACGGCGGCAACTTCGACGAATATGTGCGGATGGGTTCGAGGAGAGCCCGAGCCAGATAGTTACGAAATGGGATGGAGAGCTGGAGCAGAATGTGGATGGGGATGGAGAACGCGCGCAGGAAAGATGGTGGAAATGGTGGATGGGAGGGTCGCCAGGAGCAGAAAGTTGGATGGTAGAGCCGCGGCACTGGAGAGACGGCGAAACTGGAATGTGGGATGGGATGGAGAGCCGGACTCGAGGATATGTGGATAGACGGCACTGGGGCGAGGGGATGAGTAGCCAGGTCAAGGTGGTGAATCTGGTGCGCAGGCGGCACAGAAGCCGGATCCCGGGAGAATCGTGGGGGTATGAGCTGATGGAGACGCACCGGGACTCTGCGCAGTAACTAGTGGGATTGGGATGGAGACGCGGGGAGGTGAGTAGATTGGGAATATGGCGTGCAGGGAGCTGCGAGTAAGGCGCCCGGTTACGGGTTGGCATGACTCGCTGTGGACGGCTACCAGCAGATTCCCTCGATTCAGTGTACTTGTCGTCAAGTTACTAAATTGCTCAGTAGCCGGGTGAGTGCTTTGGTAATAACCCTGCTGGGCTCCCGGTCCGAAGCGAGAAGTCCCAAACAATCTCGGCGTGCCACAGCTTTTGATCGGTAAATCTCATGCTATTGAGAAAGCAGGGCGGTTAGCAAAGGATATCCCACGATCCGCGCCCGCGTCCCTGCCTCGGGTCGTTATTGTATTCGTAATAGTCCGGTCCGCTAGTGTCAACGCCGCTTCCGCGGGCACTTCGTACGCGACCTCACACTTGCCGAGTTTACCTCAAAGGTTACTCGGGGGCTAGGATCGTCTAAATATGGGAAAACATTGTTGAGTGTTGACGCGGTTGCATTAGGATAAGCCGGGGCAGAGCGCATTGGACCGGCTACGGACGGCTAGCTGCTTCGAGTGTAATGCACGTACTAATTTCCTGTGTGTGTATAGCCCGGCGGTTCCGGAGGTAGTCGATTCTGTTGGCTGTTCGAGCCCCTCTAGACGGTACTCCGACCGGCCTTGGCCTGTCCCAAATTACATGGTGAAAAGCCTGGGCGATTGTAAATAGTTTTCCCGGGAATACGCCGTAGACCGCCCCGGCGACCGCTGCTCTAAACTAAGCCGTTAGCCGAGAGGTACGGGAGGGTTCTACTTTCTGCCGACGCCGTACATACTTCTATCAGGGGATGAAGCAACCGCTGCGGACCTGGTTTCCTGAAGAGAAAAGGCCGAGAAATTCCTTTCGAATATAGCTCCAAGGGTCACGCGTGTCACTAGGACCGTTAGCGAGAATTGGAGGTCCATTCTGCGCCGTACATTCTAGGGATGAGGCCGCTGCGGCCAGCCTGGTTTCCCTGAAGAGAAATGCGCCGAGAATTCCTTTCGATGATTGCTCAGATTTCGAGTCCGGGGCTGGGATGTTTTGCTCTTTTATTTCTGGAGCCAGGGAGATGCGGGAGAAAGATCTCGACTTCCACTGCGGTGTCCAGTTCCACCACCCAGTTGTACTGTAGGTACTCCAGTCACTCGACGGCACTGCCAGGCTGTGGGCTATCGAGTGCCCGCTGTCCATACTGCCTTCACAAGGGCCACTCCAGTCCGACGCACCGGTCGTCCGCCCCCGCACCGAC
The DNA here is from genome assembly GCA_014673585.1 of Semibalanus balanoides. Classification (NCBI taxonomy): domain Eukaryota; kingdom Metazoa; phylum Arthropoda; class Thecostraca; order Balanomorpha; family Balanidae; genus Semibalanus; species Semibalanus balanoides. The sequence continues at coordinate 6,668 of VOPJ01000049.1, forward strand.
AAATTAACACATTCATAAATGCAGTCAGGGGCGCAGCCAGGATTTGGCGACGGTGGTGCTAACCGAAGTGTGCCCCTTACATTGGCTGATCCCCCCAAAAACAAAAAAATACCATCAATTTGTTTAGTTCTGGGACCCTTTCAGACCTGATATGGGCCCCTCTGAGCTGCGACAGGGGTGCATTAGCCCCTTATAACACCCCCTTACTGCTCCCTCGCATGCAGGTGTGAATGCCTGTGTTTAGTTGCCTGAGCTATTCTGGGGCACAACGTGTGTGATTAGCGAGTCTCAGGCAGCGGGTCACACATACACTGGGCTGAATGATGCATGTTATGTGAGCGCGCTGCTCCCTACTCGCACCCACCAAACACGTCACCCCTTCCATTCGCCTTTGCCCTCCAACTACTCGGTCGGTAGTTGGTACACGCACGCACGCACGCCACGCACGCATGACGCCCACGCACCACCACGCAACCCACCGCACACCCACGGCACCCCACCACCCCGCACGCGCGCAACCCACGCACGCACGCACCCACGCACGCACGCCACCACGCACGCACGCGCACCCACCACCGCACGCACGCACGCAACACGCACGCACGCCACGCACCACAGCACGCACGCACGCACGCACTGCACACACACACCACCACACACACACACACACACACACACAACCAACAACACACACACAACACACATACCCCACACACACACATACATACATACCTCTCATCTTCCACGCCACCGACTGGCTGGCCGCCCCCGACTGAGCTGGCCGGTTTGCACAGAACCACGCCTCCGTGTGCTAAGGGTCCGGTTCCCGCCGGACTGCCTTGATACATGGGCTACGGTGCATACCGCGAACAGGCGCGACCTTCCCAACGACGTATATCGCACCACTCCTGAACTATACCGAACCCAACCAGCCAACATTTTCGTACACGTTCTACTGGGCCGAATAAAACCAGTACCCGAGGAGCTGATTCACCGAAGTCTACAGAACATTTAGTTTATCGGAACCGACCTCATTGCACGACCTCCAAACTCTCCGTACGGCCTAGTCAGCTTCCCACGCGACTCAGCCGCTCCAAGTCCGCAGTCCGAGCCTGCTGCCAGCTGCGCCCTGCTGTCCAGCCTGCCCCAGTCCAGCGCTGCAGTCCAGCCTGCCAGTCCAGCCTGCCTGTCCAGCCTGCTGTCCAGCCTCTGTCCACAGCCTGCTTCCAGCCTGCTTGTCAGCCGCTTCCAGCCTTGCTGTCCCCTACTGTCCAGCCTCTGTCCAGCCTGCTGTCCAGCCTGCTGTCCAGCCTGCAGTCCAGCCTGCAGTCCAGCCTGCAGTCCAGCCTGCAGTCCAACCTGCAGTCCAGCCTGCAGTTCAGCCTGCAGTCAACAGTCAATTTGTCATATCAGTCCACTGTTTATGTTGCTGACTTCGCAGTCTTCGGTCCTCGCTCCTTGGTCTGCAGACTGCAGTCTGCCAGTTTGCTGTCAGACAAGGTTGGCCCGTTGCTTGACTAGCGTCTCTCTTGTTAAGTGTGTGGTCAGTGGACTAGGGCTTTGGGCACAGACCAGTGTCTGGTGGCTGACGTTTTTTATACTTTTTTTGGCCAGACACGAGCATTTTTGTGTATTTCTGAAACAAAACTGGTCTAGGAAAATGCCTTTTTAATTACATTCATCAATTGCTATAATTATAATCGATAACCTTATCCTCATAATGCCATTTTTTAACCAAAGTCAAATTAATGAGAGCTTTCGGCTTGCGCCTTCGTCAGCCATCATATCCATTTTTGGCATTATGAGGATAAGGTTATCGATTATAATTATGGCAATGTCTTACTTTTCCCTCAAAACAGTGTTGAAACAATTACATTCATCAATTTCTAATTTTTAGATCTTCTGACTGAGCAAAATCCCTATTCTGGACATGGTCGAGTCGAGGTCATTCACTTGACCTGGAAGGTCACCTGTTTACCTGAAACCTAAAAATTGGATGCCGTTAGATTCCTCACATGACAGGCAACATGCTGGTTCTTACCGCGTTGCTCTACGTTGCTTGGTTTGGCAGTTGACAGGGGGGGGGGGGTAAGACATACCGTTATTATTGAAATGCTAGTTTTTTGTGTTGCATTTATGTCGCCCGTATTTGTAAAAAATGTCCGTGTTAGTTTGGCTTGGTCTTAGTTCGTCTGCTTATAATCCCGGTTTGTGGTGTTAGACGCTTGTATATGGAACACAATCCGCTTTGGAATGTAAGAGGATTCAGAATGATGTCATCAAGGGATGTACAATATGCATTTTACAAGACATTGTCTGACGTTTTTTAGTGTGATATTATCATGCTCGGTTGTTTTTTCTGTAATGTATCAATGCCAGTTCACCCCACATATCGGCGGTTAAAGGGAGTGTGCCTACTCACATTGGTCATGTGAGTGTGACCACTAGGTCTTAGAACACTATTTTTCTGAGAATTTAGCGATAGTGTACTTCATCTTCCCCAGAATCACTTTAGTGGCTGAGATATCCCCAAAGTCGCCAATCACATTACTGGCCAGTAGATTAATTATCAATTAGTGCCAAAGCTTTTCGCGACTAGAAGCATTGCTTTAAATTACAACGCTAGCTATATTGTTAAGCTCTGCCATCGCCATTAAGGTATACACATCTTCGCTACTCTGTTTATAGTGACCCGAATCGTTTATGAGTTTAAACAAAACAAAATGCACAAAACAGCAATATAAGTACAAGAATTAAACTAAAGGGGCTCCAGACGTGAATTTATCGTTAACCGATAATCAAAAGGCAATAGTTCTTACCGTTAAAATATATATTTGACATTTCAAAAGGAGTAGCCACACTCCCTTAACCCTCGCACCGACGGGGGCGAGCTCATCCGCCCCCCCCACACAGGTTTTTCCGGAACTAGCGGAGAAAAACGGCGGCGCGTAGCGCCGCAATTATGATACTGTTTTGGCATCAAATTCCGCACATTTCTAAAAAATGACTTCCTACTTTCAAGGTCACTGTGTCATCACACGTTAAATGACCTTGACCTCAAGTCACCGGTTTTTGTAAGCTTTGACATCTTGCCGAAGCCACAGTGCGTAACCAAACAGTTTAAACTCGCAGTGTGTAATAACGCCTTCATATCTACAGTTTCTCAATATCTTGGATTTTTTTTATTCGTCGCGTGACCTGAGGTCATGTCAATTTTTGAGACCTCCCATTATAAGCTTGGGAGAAAATTGAAATGCTCACATCGACACAAAAACGGCTAAAATTGGTCATTTTTCATCCTATATCACTATTCTGAAGGCCCAAAGATATAAGAAGCAAGTTATATTTTTCTTCCCCGAGGACCTCGTTAAGTCAAATCCCATGTGGCACATAAGGTCATCATGGTTTTTGTACAATAACTCATTGTCTACGTAAATCACATACTCGTGGTTCTCACCTCGTTTCTCTTGGTCAACCTCCATCGCATAGACATTAAAATTTGACTTGACCTACATGACCTCAGGTCAGGCTACAGTCGATTTTTTTTAGTTTGATCCTAGCTCAGCAACAAATCATATATGGTTCGATGCGCCGTGACCTGTGAGAAACACGATCGTGGTGGCAAAATGAGCTGCTCTACCTCTTTTAAAAGTAAGAAGTTATACCAACAACAACTTCTTCAGTTAAAATTAAGCATTTTGCATCTTTGTGACCTGAGCCTGTAACTATCTGAACCGATCTCAAAATCTGTGAGGGCACTGTTAGCGCAAAGACTCGTTCAAGAGCAATGCCAGTCTTTTTCTCGGATTGATCACGTTAGTTTACTGAAGCTAGCCCGCAGGATTATGTGAAGCAGTGTCTCATTAACATCGTAATTATGGAAAATTTGACCTTTTTGTACCTTCCGTCACTTCAATATTGACCTGATAAAAAAATAGCTACAGTATTTTCGTGTATTCGTTCAAGGCCTACCTCACCGGCCGTTTTCCGCTTCTCGCTAAACGATTGCGTAGTTTTGGAGTCCTCTGGGGGTGCCGGTTGACTCACGCCCCCCCCTCCGTTCGTCTCGAAAAAGTGGCTCTCAGACCCCTCGTCTGGCGTTCGAGGTAAGCAAGAGCACGACAACCGTTACATTCTGGCATTGAAATACCATCAACGTCAACACGGTCTCGATCATTGCACATTTGTGCGTACCACAAACGCATACTCGTCACTTGCCGTACTGCAGCTGAAGGGTGCTCGCACAGACAGCATTGCTCTTAATACACACCCGCTAGCTTGGTTAAAGGTACAAACCGAGAAAACAAAATAATTATTTAGCAAAAAAGTGATAATGAAGACAGACACAGACGCATGAGGTAGGTCTGGCATCCTAGCACCCAGTTGGCACAATGATCGCACGTTAACCATTGATCTCTGTGTTGCTGCTGTTGCAGACGGTGTGCGGGATGCCGACATTTGGCTCGGAGGACGACAGCTCGTCGGTCGGGGCTCGTAGCATCCAGCACAGGATCGATCAGGTCAGTTCCTACTCTGAGACAGACAGTAGACACGGTGACGTGCACCCTGCCCGGCCGGGTTCACTGGACGGTCTGAGACTCTCAGCAGTGGCGGACAGTGCTGCGCGGTAAACGGTTACTGTGACCCGACCCTCCAGGAACGGACAGACAGCCGCTAATAGCGGTGTCAAGCGTCTTTACATTCTGTGCATCTTAAAGCATTACTGCAACGATAAATCGCGTTTTATAGCGGAAGCACCGGGAGTGCAATACATCATGAGTCCGGCTTTGCGGCTTCTAATTAATCCAATGAATTAATCTAACTCCACCGGAGTTATTGATGAGATACGTGCGCTGTTTTATGTGGCTAAATTTAGTGTTCATGGGCTGGTTGTTGCTGTGCAAAGACGTTGTCGACTCGAATTGAAGCGCTTCTGATTTGTGTGTGGTTATTGCGGTGGGGCGGGTGAGGTGTTGCTATGCGAGGCTGGACCGAACGCATAGCAACACTGCATAGCAACTAGAGATGGCAAAACGTGGACCCGAGGACCCGGTCTCCAGACCCAGTCTGGACCCAGTTGGTCCAGACTGGTTCCCGCCAACGATACCGGTACGACTGGCGTCCAACTTATGATTTCTATGCTTGGTTTCACGCCAAACATTGTCGAACACGGATTGCCTGTTTCTGAGAAACCTTTGCCAACCTAAAACTGTATGTATTTGCCTACTATAAGGTTAATTACTTGCCACTAACTGAGTTACATATTTGTCCATTATTAGTGCGAGACACATTTTTGCTAGTTGCGGTCCGCTGGTCCGAAGTGCTTGTCTCTGCCCCCGAGATAACTGGGTCCATTTTTCATCATTTGGGACCGGGTCGGGTCTGGGTCCCCAAAATATCAACTTTTGCCACCTCTTATAGCAACCGAACGCATAGCACTGCTCTCTCGGGACAGACAGGGGATGGGGGGGGGGTGTAAGACTGACCAAAGAACGCGTCCCACTCTGAAGACGGCCGGCCCAGGCCGACTGAACCTATATGAACAACGGCGGCGCGGAATCTATGAACCGAGGCACGGGCTTTATGAGGGAGTTTATCAACACAGGTAAATGCTCTTCGCTCATTTTACCTGTGGCTTCACCTCTGGTATTTGCAGTAGCGGAAATGATGCCACCGAGGAATTTTACCTGAAAAACCGGTCAGAGAATGTTGCTGAATCATTACAATTACGCGGAGTGAACTGACGATCTTAACTATCTGTGAATCTGACTAGGTATAGAAATGTTCATGTGAAATATATGCGGAAAAGTGAAGAATTTAACAGCAAAGATGCGTGTTTCAAATTTCAGTGGCGATAGTCTAGCGTTTTGCCTGCTCAAGAATGGTGAACCTAAAACGGTGTTTTGTTTCTGCTTTTGGTGTCAGAGACTGTCAGTGTGATATAGTCAGAAGCGTACGCGTTGTTCGCATGCATATAGCCCATGCTTCAACCTATGGTACCTTTTCTTTTAGCAGTTGGTTTGTGAAGGCTAAATGTCTTTGTTCCTGTGTTGTCGTCATGTTTGCTGCTGCATCGGTGTATCTCATTTACCAGTGACCGGCGCTTGCTTGTCATTTGTTACGCTTGTCTCTAACACCGACTTCACTAAGCTAGCTCAAGATCAACCCATCATCCTGAGTCTGGCTGTAACCACCGACTGCCGCAATTTCCAGTTTCACGGACGCTATAGCATGTTGTGACATGTATTCTTCCCCAGTCACGTCAGTTCATGCTATTACATGAGTTCAACATTAGGTTATATAGTCCTTCTCGGTCATGTGTCAGTTAACTGCGGTTCAAACCGATGACCAATCGCCTGTTTACCAGAGATTGACTTGTGTGACGGCCGCCGCTGTTTGTTTAGAGTAATCATGGCGAAATGGAGATAGCTTATCACTTGTCTGTCGCTGAAATATCGCACAGGGTTCATGGCTTAGTCATCGTGTTGCTCGTGCACTCTCGGTCAACCGCACTATGCGCTGTGCAATGTATTCTGATTCATTCGCTTGGTTCAATGCCAGGTGTGGTACAGACGTCTTAGCCGGAAGGAAAGATTTGTGTGTGATAACCGAAGCCAGAGAAAATATGGTATCATGTTATCTGTGCCGAAGCTAAGCGATGTCTTTGTCACTTCCTTTCTGTGTCATTTGTGTGCTGTTCAAAGTGCATTAATCATACACATGCACTTGCCTGCAGTTGCACTTATGTTAAACAAAATATATACATTTGGTCCGAATGTTTTGCATGGTTGGCTTTTTGAGGTCAGGACCCGCGATAAGCAGAGCTTGTTGCGCAGGTCCTGACCTCACCACCCGATCGCGCAATTCCTGTTGGACGGCATAATTTAGAGCAAATATGTGGCTCTATATGTGAAAATAAAACCCCGGGTATGAACCGTGCATGTCTTAGAAAGTCCCGGCGTACTAAGTTACTGGCTACTGCTTATATAAATCGCTCTAGATAACCGAAACGCTTTGCATAATTTTCGTACACACTTGCGGCTATGTGAGCCTGGGGCAGGCAGTACACCATGGGCATTGGGCTTACATAACATGAACTACCTTATAGTTCATGTTATCTATGGCCATGGGGCGTCAACAGCTGCTGGTCCCTGGCGAACGTCCTAGTTATAACTCAGTCCGCGACTGGAATTATATTTCTGACCATGAATCGTTTGCCGGTTTATTCAACCGAGCACGAATGGTTCAATGCGTTGAAAACACGATTGCTAGCGAGCATGATCGGATCGCTTTAACATATGATTCGAAAAACCAAATCGATTTCTATTCACTAGCTTGCATTTTCCTCTGAGCTTTTGTGGCCATTTTGATGTTGCTCGTCATGGCTGTTTTTATCTCGGCCAGCTGTTGGTGTGACGGTGTTATTTTCTCGGAGTCATTTCGTTTATGTCCTGTGTCACGATATATGACGGTGATAGTGACGGGCCGCCGCTTTTTATAGAAGGTCACCAGCCATCAATTCCTGTTCATGGAGCATGCTGCAATTCAATTCAAAATTGCTGTGCCGTGGAGCATGTTTTTATGATGTAATATGGAAGCGATTCGTTGCATGCAATCATTGTTATGCAATTTTTATCATAGGGTTTTGCTGAAACGCGTGATTTCCATTTTCCGGCCTTTGACAATTTAGACAGCTGCTTCCTAGATGGTCTGCTCCCTAGAATGGCAGCTTCAGACAACATCCAGCATTTGACAGCTTCAGACAACATTTGACAGCTTCAGACAACATCCAGCATTTGGCAGCTTCAGACAACATCCAGCATTTGGCAGCTTCAGACAACATCCAGTATTTGGCAGCTTCAGAGAAGATCCAGCATTTGTGAAATCCACGGGTGCCTATCGCTGTGCGCAGTATAGGCTGGCTGCGCTGCT
>VOPJ01000050.1:0-130750 GCA_014673585.1 Semibalanus balanoides
TTGATGACGTCATTTGACCTTGAAGATAGTGACCCAAGATCACCAAAATTTCACAAAACGAAGTTCATTGTCAACTCTAACCACATACCAAGTTTCATGTTTCTAGCTCTTATGGCACCTAAGATCTGAAGGGGGCCGAATAAGCCCCCCCCCCCCCGACAGATTCGTGTACTTTTCATCCCTCCAGGAATAGGGTTAATACGGTCTTGCCTTCGCTGCGAGTGAGAATGTAGAGTTACGACTTTCCGTGTGTATTATATTTTTATCCACCTTGTCCAATGTCTCTGTACGCCTGTGGTTATCGATCAGTGTTAATAAAGCATTTGATGTCGTTACTAGTTGCAATGGAGCTGAATAAATTCGTTACCCGTCGGCATTTCAAAGCTTTATTTACACAAGCATCCCGTGAGAATGTTGCGATGCGCTCCTACCATCTCGGAAACGCGGCTCCGAAAGCCACTCCCGTGTCTGCGGAGAACCGTGTTGCGTTTCTCTTCACCATAACTCACCGGCCATGTACCGCCGACGTCCTGGTGACAGGGGGTGTTCCGCCCGGCCGTCAGAGGAGCGTCCGGCACTTAGTGACACGTCACTGGACACGTTCAGCCGGCTGAGCATTGACACTTTTCAGACTTCCCGTCTGCGGGCCCTTCCCGTCCCGGGCGGAATGACATGCGCTGGTCACGCGTGCATAAGGTCATTCTGGTCAAGGTCACCGCTGACACTCGGCACTGCAAGTGATTCGTTCCTGTCGCAAGTCATTGATAAGTGTCGCTTCGCTTCAGTGCTTTTGGGGCCTGAAACGTAAATTGTGTTATGAAATGGCATTGCTATCGTGGATCACGTTAAGTTCCAACCTAGCAAATTGTATTATAGCTTGCGTTTGCTCCTTAACAGGCAATAGCTTAGGCTTCTACACCACGATTGATGTCGTTGGTGTATTGGTGGTTTTCTATGGGCGTTTTTTGAAGAAGCTGCTGCATTTTCATTTACTACACTTCCTTCTCCATAGCTGGAAAAATGAATGGATTTATAAATTAACTATTTGACGTGAATTATCTTTGATGAGTTGGGGCATTCCGCGATATATCGACCAACAAATTGGTAAATGACACCCTCATATGTCACCAATTTTGACCGAAATTGGTATACAGGGTAATCTTGAGAGGTCTGCCACAAGCTGTGGAAGTCTTACGGCGATCCAAGCCATCAAGGAGATATTGCCTCAGGCATTTTTGCAAGGTCCGCCCATATCGTCAGGAACTATGAGGTAATATAAATTTGTAATATATCTTTAGAATGTGAATGAGCTACTCAAAATGGTGGTACTCTAAGATTTTCTTCTTTTTAATGTCAAAATTTTGTTATTTTGACATTTCAAACTTGTTGTGACCCTAGTACATCAAAATTCAAACTTTTGACCATCGAAATTTAAGAAGTGGTCTTTCAAATAAAGAAATGAGAAATCAAGAAATAAAGTTTTGTCTATAAATACGTTAAATTTGGTAATTTTATGTGCTATTTGTAATGAAAAAATCAGTCATTTGTCAATCACTTCTGAAATAGTCAAGCTAGAGAGATACGCTAAACGCTATTTTGCTGCTCTCGTAAAGACACATTGAATGGTATGAAATACGACTTATTTCGATCATTGCTTAACCCGCGCACTGCAGGGGTTCGCGGCCCGAACACACTGCAGGGGGGTTGGATTTTCCCCCCCCCCCGTGAGATCTCCAAACTACGGCAACGTAAAGCGACAAAGCGGGAAAACGGCATTAGATAGCTTCTAGGAAGCTCTATCGAAAGTATTTCAGTGTTTTCTTGGATCAGGTCCACAATTAATAAGGTCACCAGTGGTCACCAAAGGACAGATTTTCCGGTTTTTAGGACTCTTTTCAGGACTCTTTTCCAGAAACCCCCGATTATCTCGGAAACCTATGATAGCTAGGAAGCAAACGATTAGGCGAAACAATGCGATAGCCATTGAAAGTTGCAATCGCAGGTAGTCTCAAATTGAATCTCAGATCAATAAGTTTAGGCTCCAGAGGTCATAAAAGGTCCAAAACATGCTGTTTTTTAGCAAAACACTAGTTTTTCGTAAATAGCATGTCCAACCTAAGAAAGATAGGGTAAAAAACATTTTGACGCCATCGTATTGTCTCATTGATGCGTCTTTGAAACAATATACGGGTGACCTGGTAAAGGTCAACTTCAAAATTTGACCTCAGTAAGGTCATTGGTGACACCAGGTAGTCATGGTTTGCATATGGGGCAACGCGGCCCAGACTAGACAACCACATTGTGTCAACTAATCGTCTCTACTCTTTTCTATTCAAGAGTTATTAGCAAAATATTCTGATGACCTCAGATGACCTCAGATGACCTTGTAGAGATCACTGAGCAACAATTGCACTTGATCATTTAGAATGAGCTAAAATAGCATGATTCTGAAAGATTACCTGAATCCAATGCATATTTTAGAAAGGGAAGCCTTGTTTATTTTCCCATTCACTTAATAATGGGAGTCCAGGAAATTGACGCTTGACCTTTGGTCACCGATACGAAAAATCCCGAAGATAAAACGAATTGTGGTACTGATATTCTTATGAATCCTGCAAGTTTCCAAAACTTTCGAAAAAAACTGTGCTTTGGCACAACGCAAACATTTTTTTAAGGAGGTCCACTTGACATGGACATTGTTTGACCTGACCTGAGATGACCTCAAGTCAAAAACTTTTCCCAAAAGTGTGGGTAATTGATGCCCAAACAGGTGTAACCATTGGCGGCCTGGGCCGCCGTTTTTTTTTTCCACTATCCTGAAAAACTCATGAAGGGGGGGCGGAAATCAGCCCCCCTGCAGTGCGCGGTTAAACTGCCTGAGGAGGTCAATGTTCACATCAATTGTTTGACAGCCGATAATGTCGAAATTTGTGACTCACTATCGTGTTAGTTTCAACGAAAAAATATATTTATCCACTCAGTCACTCTTTTCACCCTCACCGTTCCATCCTACCAGCCGACTATCGGCTAACCTCCGACCATACCATCCGCCCGCCGACCCATGGCAGTCATCTGACAACGAGCCGCCAAGTCGGCACGTACCGCAGCGGCGCACTGCACACTTCCAACTCTAGGTCGACCATACACGCAAGAGTCACAGATTTGTTTTTATATATTGTTTGAATGTTATTTCCAGATTCCATCAATCAATTATTCTAGTTTTGAATTTTATACAAATTTAACAATTTTATTTTTTTGACAATTTTTGAACTTCTTTGTATTCTCTCAACAGCTAAATATTCATGTTTGACGTCAGCAATTTTTTTTAAATCTCAAATACCAAGCTAAAATGTACGTGCGTCTGCCCTAATAATCGTCAACATTTAATGATATTTATACATCTTCATTAAAAAACACCATGTCAAATACTAAAATTTGACGGATTCATAGAGAGAATCACAGGAATTTATGTATTTGTTTTATTTCGAAGATAATTGATTGTTTATGCAATTGCTGATGTCAACAATTACAATTTCGATGTTCTAGGAGTTACAAAAAAAAGTTTAAAAATTCCAAAATGCATTTAAAAAATACGAAATTAAAAACTAACATTGCTATGTTGTAGGGTATCTCATTACCATTCCAACAATGTATAAACAAAAGTATTGAGTCGTTAATTCCCGACGATATCAGCTGTCAAAAATTTATGTGAGCAATGAGCATTGACCTCAGGTCGAGGTCAAATAAATACTAGAAATGTCATAGTGCATGTCATTCAACATGTATCTTGACGACAACAGCTAAATGGCGTTAAGCTACCTCTCTAGCCTTATAATTTCAAAAGTTATTGGCGAATAACTTATTTTTCATAAAAATATCACATAAAATGACAACAGTTTACGTATTTATAGACAGAATCATTTACTAGTATTTATTTACATGAAAGATAGTAGATCACTTATTTAATTTCGATGGTCAAAAGTTTGATTTTTTACTAGGGCTGCCAAAAAAGTTAAAGCATCTCAAAATATGACACAATTTGAAATTTTTTGACAAATCGAAAGTCGTACAGTACCATCATGTAGAGTTGCTAATTACCATTCCAACGATATATTACAAATTTATATTGTCTCATACATTCTTGGCGATATGGGTCGGAACAAAGATTGACCTGCACCGTAACCTTGCAAAAATGTCTGAGGCAGCATCTCCTTAACCACTGCTTGGATTGCCGTAAAACTTTTACAACTCGTTTCAGCTCCCCAGATAGGCCTGTAACCAATTTTAGTCAAAAACGGTGACATGAGGGTGTCGCCATTTAGTAGACCATTTATCGTGGAATGCTCCAGTTATATAATCGCCTCTTAGTCTACCCATTCGGCTTGCAGTGGTGACATCACCTCAACGGTAACGGATCCCATTCTACAAGGCAATGACACAGGGTACGTACGACCGGCCTATTGCCCTGAGCTCAGTCCAAACAACCATCATTTAAGTATGCAAGGTGACCCCGGATCCCATCCTGACGCCTTTGGCTGGTTGTGATAGCGAACATCATGTTTCGCAGACGGTCAGTAGACGTCTGGTCTGTATCCTCATCCATCTTCGAACCCCATTATACGGTCCCGTGTGCCGGCTTTCAAAGACGCCTCGGATTGCCGCCGCCCGGACCGACCCCCTCCCGCCGCCCGGACCGATCCCTTCCCGCCGCCCGGACCGATCCCCTCCCGCCACCCGGACCGATTCCCTCCCGCCACCCGGACCGACCCCCTCCCGCCACCCGGACCGATCCCCTCCCGCCACCCGGACAGACCCCCTCCCGCCACCCGGACCGACTCCCTCCCGCCGCCCGGACCGACTCCCTCCCGCCGCCCGGACCGATCCCCTCCCGCCACCCGGACCATCCCCTCCCGCCACCCGGACACGACCCTCCCGCCCCACCCCGGACCGACCTCCTTCCGACGCCTGGACCCCGATTCTCCTCCCCGCACCTCGGACCCGATCCCCTCCCGCGCCTGGACCGGATCTCCTCCCGCCACCCGACCGATCTCCTCCCGCCCCCGGACCGATCCCCTCTCCCGCCACCCCGACCGACCCCTCCCGCCACCGGACCGATTCCTCCCGCCACCCGGACCGATCCCATCCCGCCGCCCGACCGATCTCCTTCCCCGCCACCCGGACCGATCCCCTCGCCGCGCACCCGGACAGATCCCTCCCAGCCGCCTGGACCGATCCCTCCGCCGCCCGACCGACCTCCTCCCGCACCCGGAACCGATCCCCTCCGCCACCCGGACCGACCCCCTCCCGCCACCCGGAACCGATTCCCTCCCGCCACCCGGCACCGATCCCTCCGCGCCCGGAACCGATCTCTCCCGCAACCCGGACCGTATCCCTCCCGCCACCCGCGATCCCCTCCCGACGCCTGGGCCGATCCCCTCCCGCCACCCGGACCGATTCCCTCCCGCCACCCGGACCGACCCCCTCCCGCCACCCGGACCGATCCCCTCCCGCCACCCGGACAGACCCCCTCCCGCCACCCGGACCGACTCCCTCCCGCCGCCCGGACCGACTCCCTCCCGCCGCCCGGACCGATCCCCTCCCGCCCGGACCGAACCCCCATCCCCGCCGCCCGGACCGACCCCCTCCGGCCGCCCGGACCGACCCCCTCCCGTTGACACCCGATACTGCAGCCGCCTGCACTCGGCCGCGCTGACGAGTGACCGGTACTGGCAGGTCGACATCTCCGCAGAAACCGGGCCAGGGCCGCTGTCGTTGCCGAGCAGCCGGCACTTTGTAACGCACGAAGGGGGAGTGCGCCTCTGCTGACAGGGAAGGTCGCGCACAGTGCAGCCAGCCAGCCCCTCTTCGCCAGTCCCCTGCCGGCCTGGAACGCTCTGACCTTGGACCATTATGTCCGACAGACGTCCAAAATGGAGCGGCTATAGTTTCTGATTAATCGCTGACAAAACGGTCCTCCAGCTCGCTTTTCGAGTTAATTTACACGCCTTTTTTAAGTTGGTTCCCTATTCTCGATGTAAAAAGAATATCTGGGACTGCTGTGCTTTTCCGTCACGGCTTTCGTCCTAGGTAAACGCCACGGGACGGCCAGTCAAGTTATGCTCACTTTGTTGTATTATGCGCCTGGGTTTGGTAGTACGGTGTTAGAACGGTGTTTGCCTAAATTTGTGAATCGGAGCGGTTGTGTCCTATGCGTCATACTATTTATTATTATTATTATTATCTTTTAAACAAAAACTTAAGGTATAGCTTCGGTGAGGGCGAATTATGGAGCACGAGCACGGATCACGTGATACATGAACAAGATTACCGGTCCATATCCTCAAACTATTCAACATTTAACGGAGTCAGGTCACGTGGGCATGGTATGGGACTTCTGTCTAATTGGTAATGTGATGCGACTGTTAAAGTAATAAATAAGTCAAAGAAACGCTGCTAGCAGATTTGTATTAATTTTATTACAGCAAAAAGCATAAAACATTCGGGAGTTAGCACATCAGGAATCCTAGTGGAGGGCGGTATTTAGCTGCCCCTTCTTCGACTAAATGATGAGCTGGCATCTACTGCAGTCAGTTATCTTGGGTCGCCGTGTAATCAGCTGTGTGTCCGCTGTCCACTCAGTTGTATCATCCTATCACGCGAAGGTTAATTTTGTATGTAGGCAATGTTCGCTGGTTTATCGCTTCCATCGCTATTCCTGATTTGAACGTTTGGCCTCGGTTTTCAAGGCAACAGGTTTCGGGGAATTCGTCTGAATCTGGATACGGGCTTTTAAACTGGTTTCAGCCTCAGTAACCGGTAGGTACATTAACATTTATAAGCAGCTATCGATACAAATGCGATAGTACCGCGAAGTTTAATGGCTTCCGCTCTCGCTGGCTGGTTTTGGTCTCGATAAATAGCTTGATATTCAAGGACGCGACTAAAATTGGATTTGGTGAGATTTCAGTGAATCTGGTGGGGTGGTGGTGGCGTCACCGTCGCGGTCGCCGTTTACGGTTCACGTTCGAGACGATCCGGAACCATATGACAGTTTTGATGGTGTTACTAAATTCGATGCTTAGCGCTTCGTGGTCGCGATCTCCATTGGAATCGCGATTGCGATTTTTGTTGCCAATCGCTATGCCTGTATAGGAGCTAAACCTCTGAACAGGCCTCGTCATTTTTTTCCTGAGCCGCAGCAGAGCGAGCGGAGCGCATCCTACTAGATTTCCCGGCAGACTCACTGAGCCAGCAGACCAACGTAGAAGACTCCGCTTGATTCGCTGTGGATCAGGAAACAAGTTTTTCGCCGAGTTGAAGGTTCAGTTCATATGCCTTTCAATGTATATGCATCATGATTATAGGCCGCTATGTCTAAATGTCATATTGTTTTGAACCTTCGTTAGTCTTCGACGTTTCTTAACTATTATTTTTGCAGCACAGGCCAGTTTTTTTTCAACAAATCCATGAAACTATTTGAAGTTTAATAGCAAAATAGCCATATTAGATATACCTGTATAATATATATGTAATATTACTATTGCTGCCATTCATGTTATTTGTACAAAATATAGATGTGATTGGGAATTTGTATGCATACCCACTGGAATCAATGGAATCAGATTCGGAATAAACCTTTTCAAGTACCCTGGAATCGGAATCAGATCCATCTAGCTTGGCATGGAATCCGAATATATCCCGCCGAAGTGGAATCAAGCACACGTCTGGTTCCATCGTTATCATCTCAGTCGGAATTCAATCACGTCATGTCTTGTTGTTAATTCGTCAATCTCGTAATGTTGATCCCAGTGTTGTTCACGACCAGAGCTAACGAATGGCTTGCTATGGCCGCTGACCACTAATGGCCGAATGCATAGCATTAGTTTGTTGCCAAGTTACCCACAAGCTTGCCGCAGCCAATATCGCCTGTGTAAATCAGCCGTGAGTGGTAAAACCTGCGGCTGCCGGCCTAATCCAGACGCATCACAGCAGCCACCTCAGTTTGCGTCATAGCTGTCTGAGTGAGTGATCTCCATGGTCATTGGTCAATGACCTAAGCATTCAGTTTTGTTTAAAGTAACATTATGCTAAGTCCTGTCTGCTGTCTACCGAGAATGGAAGTGCTACCGTCCATCACTCCTCAGTGCGAGCTACAGGATAGGAACGTGACAGGCACGAGCTACACTATCAGTTGTAGACGCTGCATATGCAGCACAGATTGCTCCAGATCGAGCGTCGCAGCCGCATTAAACTGCAATGCACCGCATCAATATTGCTTAGCCCTGCATGAATATCAGCGCAGTACAAGAATTTCCCAGTTGTAATGCGATTCCGACATGGTCGGCTCGCCAGCGAGTCTCGCCAGCGAGGGGCCGCCGCCAGCGAGGGGCCGCCGCGGCGCGTGACACCCTCTCTCTCTGACGGAGACGGCGCACCGTGCTGTGTGACTGAGCCTGGTGTGCACACTGGTGCACCGCTCCATAAGCGGCGAATGACTGGCACATCGCTGTCGGTGGTACCCGCTCCGCGTCATAGGCGCGCCCCGTGCAGGACACTGCTCTCAGCGGTGTGCTGCTGCGGGGCCGTTGAAGGTCCGGTCAAGGCTATAGAAGAACGGTCCGGTCCTCTCGCCTTGCCGGCACGCCGGCTGCCAAGTGCGCCACTTGTGTCCCGCTAATAAAATCAGCGAAACCTGGCGCTGGCTGGCGAATGCATTTATAATAAGAGAATGTAATATGATGTGTATTCACTGGTGGTGAGGCTGTAGGCACTACGACATATGTGTCATGTACACTTCCAGACGATGTTGCATACGTATGTTTGATAGTCACATACCAATTTATTTGTGTAACTTTATTTACCAGCTTACCACCACGATACAATGCAATCATATATTTTATTTTATTTCATATTCTTCGGCTTTTTCCAGGCAGAGATATGTCGGCGCACCCCAATCACCATCAGGTTGAAGCATTTTATGAACCCTTATCTGAGCTTACGCGAGTTTGCGCCCGACGTCGCACCATATTTGTATGCGTGGTGGAGAGTCGTGTGGCATCGAGTGTTATGTGCTTACCTGTAAAACAAAGCTTGTACGGCTTCCTCATAATGAAACCAGCGTTAAATTGGAAGTATCATAGATCGTTGGCAGACTGTTCGCCTCGCAGTGGAGTAGTGCGGTACAGTATATTAATCTGCAAAACGGCTACAGATTTTCAAGACTCGGACTGGTATAGGCTGCCCGCACGACACCAATGTAAGGCGGCGCAGTCTAAGCACCAGGTATCGCCAAAATGGTATTGAAGTGCCACTTTATATATTGTATTGATTTATTTTTATTTTTCTGGAAATTACATTGGATTGAAACTAGACGTAGTGCTGTGATATGTTATCTTCACGGAAATATAATCCGCTGAACTGATTGATTGCAACAAAGGAGTATATTTTCATAAAATATGCAATATTTTTTAATTAAAAGGTTAATATATATTATGTCTTAAATTAATCGTCATTAAGGAATTATATTAGCTGTTACGATTCATTCCTCAATTTATCGATGCATCATATGCCTCTTTAATATCTTCTTCTCTGCGGTCCCTGATATTGATTAATTGTCTCCCTTCTGAGCGACTTTTCGATCTTTATTTCTCGTGAGTTTTCTCGTGGTCTTTAGTTTGTGTTTCTTGACTTCCTTGCTTCTTATTATTGTCAGACGTAAAAATATTTGCATTCTGTTCGGTTACGTATATGTTATGTGGACTATGTTGACCTCAATATAGCATTAATGTATCAATGAAAAATGCGTTCAGTGTTGCATTCGCAACAAAATAATTTCATGATTGTTGCAAATGCAACATTGAGACGTATTTTTCATTAATACATTAATGTTATATTGAGGTCAAGTGTCAACATAGTCAACATAACATATACGTAACCGAACAGAATGCAAATATGTTTACGTCTGAAAACAATAAGAAACAAAGTAGTCAAGAAACACAAATTAAAGACCACGAGAAAACTCACGAGAAATAAAGATCGAAAAGTCGCTCAAAAGAGAGACAATTAAACAATATCAGGGATCGCAGAGAAGAAGAAATTAAAGAGGCATGATACATCGAAGTGAGATTGAAGAAGAAATGGCAATCGTAATAGCGCACAGCATGCACAGAATAGTAGTCAATTACCACAATTAATAATTACTATGTTTCAGTAATTATCAGAATTGGCGCTTCAACCTTACAGTTTAAGGCATCATCAACTATATTACAACGAACGTCGCAGTGATGCCAAATCTACCATTGCAATAGGATATACCTAGTTTACGGCAACTGAATAGTCATCGAACAGAAATATAGAGATCAGGTGGCTATCTTTAGCAGGAGCTAGAAAATGTACGCTATTAAACAACCCAATTGCAAAAATCATCACATAATATCCTTAACGTTACTATGAATACTCGATATCTCAGATTGTGTAATGAATTCACCACGTACTGTCATTAAAATTCCTCTTTTCATCTGAGAAACGGACCTTAGTCATGTACTCGTGTAATAAGTTGATGCTAGATATCGTAGACCAACAGTGCATCTCTAGTGCAACTTACGGACGTTAGTCAAGCTGGGAGGATCAGCTTGCATGTTTAATCGATTAGAGTCAACACAAGTAGAAGGAGGAAGAGCTCGGAAAGTGTACCTCTAGAACACTTAATTCAGTCGAAAAACTACATAATATTGCTATACTTCTTATTCAAAGAGGGCGTGGGGAAGCGACGCGAAGTCATCGGTCTATTCTTTTCGCGTCCAATATTCTTTCCAGGCTTTCTTCTCTCATCAATATAGGTTCTGACAATTTTGATTTTAGGACATTATGTATATTGTATCATTTTTTACATCATTGGTGGATATGAATCAACAATCTCTTACAATGACAATAATATCTCATAATGATAACCCATTTTTTACATAAATATAATAATTAAAGAGCTTATCGTACCCATAATATTTTATATTAATATAACTATAACCTTAAGTTTAACTAAATATATACATATATATATAATTAATTACTAAAATAATATATAATATTAATAAAGGCATATAATATAGTGAACATACTTTACTATCTCACAAGCCTAATTAACCTATCCTATATATATACCACAGAAATATAGATTTGGACAGAACCACGATATGATACGAATGCCACCACCGCATAGAAACTCACAATTACTTTGATTATATCTGTGCTCCATTATGTTACACCAAACTTAAGTGTCTTGTTACTAAGCCACAAAAACATAAATACACTTGAGATAGTTTCGAATTAGGCTACCAAACCCGCGGTCCGCAGCTACGCAATCTTGATGGCGATCATATGTTCGTGGGGGTAACAAAGAGTGAGTACGCCAATCCACGTCATCGTGTTTCAAGTATAATTTATGAGAGCACAAGACGAGTATATAAAAAAGTTAAAGTACATCTTAAGAATATTCCACGGGCCGTGCGTTATATGGAGCATGCTCGGCTACCGCAATGACTTGATGCTTGCATATCCTAAATATGTATTTCGCGCCTTGCTAAAATTATTAGTTGTGGAATGCGATATTATGCATTTGCCAGATGTCGCATGTTAGAACATTTATAATACAGTTTTCGGCACCACATTTTGTAAAATCAGGATCTACACTTTTCGAATTAATTTAAAAAGATGGAGATATACCCCAAACGTGAAACTTATGCAGCGAATGCTCAGAAGCTCGAATTATCAAGGGAGCAATATCTATATTTCTTGGACTACTTATGGCTCCTAAGTTAAAGATTAAACAGATTTACATCTCGGTGTCGTTCGACATGCCTTTCTTATTACGTAGGCAGAGTCACTCAAAGGTCCTGGTCAATTTTTGTTTTTCAACTTTGGTGTGGCCATTGTCCATTTTAGTTCTCACAAATATCTTCTGTTTTTTTCTCTCTCTCATGATTTGAAAATTGTTTTGTATGATCGAACAAACTTTTATTTTAAAAATGTTTACATTATCAAAATTGTATAAACATGTTCGACCGGAATAATAATATTTTTTTAGATAAGGTAGCCACGAAGTATTGACGATGTCCCAAACTTGGCCGAATTTTGAAAGCACATAATCTATATTTTTGACTGAGGCCTGGCTTATGGTGTTCCGCAGATGCATTAAATGTTGACACACTCTATTTGTTCATACCCTCTTCAATATAAATAACGGGCCTATCTGTAGTTTGTTTGACTATATTGGTTTTACTACCTATACAAGAGTCTCGATCAGTGCGCGACATTGGATTGCAGTGCTGTGGAAACGGTTCTATGCAATTAAATATCTCCTTTTCTAATTACTAAATTGAAACTGCATGGTAGAGACACCTTGTCGCTCCGACATTATTCTTAAAAAATGAAATACAAATATTAAGTCAAAATTTGGTGATCACCAGCATATCTGATTTGTCGATTTTCAACTTAGTTCAATCGTGACTTATGCGGTTCAGAAAACGACTCGGAAATCAGCACACCTGAACCCAATTTGATGGCCAGAAAAATATATGCTAAAGCAATGGCGCTTCGGCATTGCTTTAGCTCAACACCAATCGCAGCCATCGTTGGTATGCAAACCGAAAACCGTAAAACCACGACTGAACAACCATGACCATGGTTCATGACATTGACAACCATGAACCAGCCAGCCAAAAATCATATTGAGGTTTTAGAGCAACGCAAGTACTCACCGTCCAGCCGGATCACGGACCACGAGCCACGGGGCGCCGTTTTTGCTACTGCGTGTATATGGCGCCGATCAAAGGATGCAGATTGTATTGCAGATGTATTGTATTGTAGATTGTATGCAGATTGTATAGATGCAGATTGCAAAGCTGCTGTTGTCCCGCGGTCAAAAATCTTCTGCTGAATATATGCGAGGAAATTGTCCTCGGCGTGTGCTGTTTGTTCTTGCAATCTTGTCTGACTCAGTTCATGTCGTAGTTAGCTACAATGATCTAATGATTGAATCACAGTTGTTCTCGGAAAATAATCTGGCATATATGCCACCGAATCTCTGTTACACAGGCTTCCAAGTACTCCACTTAAGAAATGTCTACAAACAACTTTAATCTGTCGCTGCGCTGCCGCACATTATTTATTTATTTTATTTATTTCACAAGATCTCCGACGTGATGACCCATTGACGGACGAAATCAAAGATTAAAACGAGACAGTCCAGACAGTCTCATTTAGTGGAGATAATCTCGTTTATTATCGCGACAGTCCAGAACCTCCCCATCTTCAATGACTTCCTCCTGTACAGTCCAGAACCTCCCCATCTTCATTCCTTCTGCAATGAATTTCCTCCTAGTTTTCCAGCCAGGCAGGTTTATGAGGCTCGTACATACTCGCTGCGGGTAATATGAGAGCATTAATCTCGACAGTCACGACCCTCTCTGCGTTCTGTCTGCCTCTCAAATACAGAATGACGAACGTCAAACTTACGGTCCTCGGATTATAATAGGCGGTGGCTGGCGCTCCGCAGCTGGCTGCCGGCATCTTGGTGTGTAGACTGACACCTATTCTGTGTCGTGAATGAACTGTCCGAGTGGGTCGCTGGCAGGTCTCAGACCTCCTTGTCACGTGGAAAGCTCAACCGCTGTGACTCTAGCGAACATTCAGATCGAAAGTTCCCTGGTACTCGTCAGATGGGCCTCACTTTTTTCTCATTCTGAGAGGGTAGTGGGTTTGGTGATCGCTATCGTCACTGTTCTACGCACCGCGGGGCAATAATGGTGTAAGGCGAGCTCTCGTCGTCCTCATAGAATGTCGCCGCGGCAAAGATGGACTGTTGGGTGGGGTAATAGCACGACAGTACGCCTTGTCAGATGCTGGTCTGAGCGAAACAGTTGCCGACTAGGAATTCCCTGACATACAGGTAACAGGAAAGTCAGGACCTGCTGGAACAATGCGTCACTCGCGGGCACTCAAGGTATCGGTGTCAACCGCGGTGGAGTCACGGAGCTCACGACAGGTCAGAACTCCGAATTGGGAGACTGTTGCCCTGTGGAGCAGAGTACACAGATAGGTATTACTTCCTGGTTGTTGGGAGTCCGATACCATGCAGCACTATTTATTTATTTATTTATTTATTTATACCATGCAGCGCACGTAGGTAGGCGACAAGCAATAACCCCTGCGCCAAGCGTGTACACAGCGAACTCCGTGAGCGCAGTGTGTGCAAGAGCCGATATAAACCGGATTAGTGTCTTTGAGAGCCTTCCTCTCCCGGCCAGTAGTGATATAGTAAATCGGAGTGTTCAGCATCTCTAATGGACGTCTCTGGCAATAGATATGGTGCTGCGCATCTCTTGGCGCTTCCTGGTCTCGTCTCGGATCGGAGCTCAGCCACAGATAATCTCTTGAACAGATATTCGGATCAAGGCATTGAGATCAACAATCAAACGCATTCTCATGCCCTACACTTACTCACGGTCTCATTTACACTCTCTACAGGTTCTAGTCGGATCACAACGGATGCGCGCGCGTCCTCTCGCCTTGTGCTGGAGAGAGATGCTCCTCCTCTCCAACCCAATCGCCTGAAAACGTCGGGAAATTTTGACACGTTCCCACTGTAGAAGGGAGAATTCTTATATTTTAATTGTTTTGATCATGCACGGTGCCCCGAAAGACGTTTTTTTTCACATACTCCACCCAGCGCATAAATTTTGCACGATCTGAGATCAGAAACTGCATGGAACGATTGCACAAGGGAATGGTGGCTTGGTTTCTCTCACGAATCGTCCTCGGAAAGATTGTCTAACGGCTTTGTCGAATTATACCTCTCTTCTATATTGCGATGGCGAGACTCCTCCAAAATACCCAGAACATATATCTCTATACAAATTTACGACATGTGACATGACCTATATAGAGCTACGGCCATTGCAGTAGGTATAATGATAAAACGTTCCGAATCCACCGCTAAAACGTTGCACATCTATAAATGCCTCTGGACATAAAAATTATCATTCTACAGAGACCGATCCACTAACCAGTTATAAGCTATAAATTGACTAAACATGCAGATACACGGCTTGAAAGAGATATAGATTAATAACTGCGTTGACGGCGCCTGGCGCAAATGTTCAGCTCACACCGCGCGGACCCAATATTACCTACACATGTATAATAGCATGGATATAGAACAGTATCCTAAAATTAAAATTTGGCTTCTGTGTCAGAATTCGAGCAAAAAAAAATGAAAATGGAACATTATGTAGAAAATGGTAAAATACCTATTCCTGTATTGAATATGAAATAGTTGTTATTCGCTGAAATCATATAATTGTTAGTCAATATTTCTGTGAGAATTGATATAAAATTTATATATTTTGGGAACTTACAAAATTCACTCCTTAAATGGGGAGTGAGAGTGGAAAAGTTATTCACATTTGAGTGTCATTTCCCATCCAAATCGACAAATTTTGGGACACTACATATAGATTTTTAGGCATGGATATAGGTGAGCGTAACTAGTCCATCCACGAGTCAAGAACGGTATGAAGTTAGGCAATGGCTCACGAGCGATGATAGACTGCGTCATAGGCGTAGAAACAGGGGAAGGGATCCATGCCCTTCCCCCCCACACCCACTTCTCATGACGTCCCTACGTCCCTAGACCGTATAACGTGCATGAGCTTAAAGTACTGGTCGACAAAAATGACAATTCAGAAAAAATGTCCCCGTCTTTAGTGGGCCCTACCCGAAACAGGTACTCAGTGGACCAAAAGAGGCCCTTTGTCAGGCACGCAGCCAAGGGGGGCGGCGGAGGCGGCCACCCCTTCCTCCCTGGAGGCCCGGCGGGCATTTTTTTGGCGCGTGCAGCGCGCCGAAAAGGACCGACGAGACCGCGCGAAGTATCATGGGTAGAACACCAAGCGAAGCCTGGTCTCTAAAGAGTTTAGAGCACTTAAAGGGACACTGCCACCTTCCGAAAAGTTCTCAAATGTACGCTGCTTGTGGTGTTTAATATGAAGTAATTGCTGCCGAACACGATTATGACATTTGTTTCTCACAAACATTGCTCCAATTTCATGAAAATGCGTTTTAATATTTGGGCTGATGACGTCATATGAAGGAATTTTTAGGGAAAAAAGGAAAACCTTCACGCTGGCCATAAAGTATGGACTAGCTAGTTATGGCTAATGTATGGCCCAAAGGTTAAAACAAGTGACTATATCAACATTTTAAGTAAAGGGAGACTACGACATCGGCTCAGGCGCCCCCATTCAAAATACATTGGGACTGGGGATGTTACAGATGTCAAAAACCAAACTCGAATTTCTCCGTGCATTTCGAACCTCAGTGCGTTGTTTTAACTCAGTATACCATACATAATTGCAATGCCAAGCACGCAAAATGACTCATAACTCAAATATAATGTTAAGGTGGCAGTGTCCCTTTAAGAGGTTCTTTAGGGCTACCAGGGCCTTCTCTGAAAGATGAAAGGGCCCTTGGACAATCCCAAGAGCCCTGTGTATGTCAGAGGGGTCCCTGACAAGCTGAACGAAAGGGCCCTTGAGCGGGTCAGAGGGCCCCCTGAATACGTGGAATGGGCCCCTAGCCAGCACAGAGGGCCCCTGGAAAGTTCGTAGGGGTCCCTGGGCAGGTTGGAGGGGCGCCTGGTCAGGTCAGAGGGGCCCCTGGGGAAGTCGAAAGGGCTCTTGAGCAGG
Organism: Semibalanus balanoides; assembly: GCA_014673585.1. Lineage (NCBI taxonomy): Eukaryota > Metazoa > Arthropoda > Thecostraca > Balanomorpha > Balanidae > Semibalanus > Semibalanus balanoides. The sequence goes on from VOPJ01000050.1 coordinate 16,740, forward strand.
CTGTAAGACCCCTACCCTAACCAGCCCAGAGGGCCCTGATAAGTTAAAAGGGCCCTTGTGCAGGTCAGAGGGGCCCCTGACCAGACAGAAAGGGCCCCTGGGCGGTCAGAAAGGCCCATGAACAATGAACATGTCAAATTGGCCCCTCACCAGTACGGAAAGCAGACCTTCTCACCCGTTCTGCCGTGCCCTTTCAACGCTCGAGAATGGCCCTCTCGAGGCCCCCCGGGGCGAAAATCCTGGTACGTGCCTGCGTAGAGACGCCTTTTGAAGCGCTGCCCCAGACGAAATCCTGACTACGTGCCTGCTAATGCGTACCCGCGTTGGGTGCGAGCGAAAGACGCTAGGTGCCTTTGAACGCATTATTACCTTTAGTCTTTTAAGCCGTTATTGTAGCATGGCATGTTTTTAACAAGTATAGCATAACTTTGGTATCATCTGAAAGATAACTGAACAAGCGTTCATAATATACAACGTTGAATTGCATTCGGAAAGTTTTTCAATTTATAGAGCTATAATCTTACAAAATGTTTTATCGAAACTCGCTAATTGATATAAAAAGGTGTATAACTCAAAAAGTGCAATTTTCTCGATTTCGAGAAGCACAGCATCGGATTCTTCATGCAATTCTGGTCTAAACTGTACCAAATTTGGCGGTGGGTATTTTCAAAGGTTATTTACCGTCTTGTGGGGCACCGTGTATGGCATGTTTGTTTTAAACCGTTCAATAAGGTACAAGCATGGATGAGAAATACCTTATTTCTCATTTCTCATCCATGGTACAAGGAAGCAAAATCCTATGAGATTGCCAAATTTGTTGAAACTGTTAACTATAAACCTGAAAACTGTAGAAATTTAGCCCCTTCAAATCGCCTGCAGCCCACGTTCTGGATGCACCAGTGCTTACAGGCATTTAATTGGATAATCCTGATGTTTTATAATCAAGTTTTGTATGATTGATTTATTTAAATGGAAATTGAATGAAAGATGATGTGGTGGTATAGTAGATATGAAATAATGTAAAATATGACTAATTGTTGTATATATACATATCATACTTGTGCCTGGATCCTGAAGTAGGATCTGGAATCCCAGTGGATCCCTCGGTATAAAATGCATGAACATTTTGAATACCAGTGAATCCCTTTGCGTTAAATGCATGAATATATTGGATCCTCATGGATCCCCGGCGTAAAATGTTTCAGGGTCTGGGATCTCCTAGTGGAACTCTAATTTAAACGATCCTAAGATCTGGAAACAAAAGATGCCGGGACTGACATCACAAGTTTGTGGTCTCTATTTTGCGTATATAGTATGTACTATGCATATAAATAGTACTTGCAATTTACCTTGTAAGTTGTACCTATAGGAAACATAGATATCGTAATTAATTTTCCCTTGTGATAAAATTAATCAGAAATAGGACACATACCAGCGTGCCTGGATCTCGAAGTTCGATCTGGGATCCCATTAGATCCCTCACCATAAAATATATCAGGATATGTGATATTTGTGGATCACTCCGCGTATTGTGTACCTGGATATGGTGTCCCATGTGGATCCCGGGACACAGGATACATATCCGGATCTCAGCTGGATCCCGGATCCAGGCACATTTCTGATATATAGGATGTTTTGAAAATCGGACTTTTTTCGAACTCTTGTACTCATCGGACACTTTTCGGTCAACATTGTCATATTGAATCGGTCTTAGGACCAGACAGGATTTTGAAAATTTCCGAATCTTACACCACTGTGTGTGTGACGGCGCCGGCGCCGGTAGCGCCGTCTGCCGGGCCCGGCGGACGGAGGTGGCCGTCCCGTATGAGAGCCGGCGACGGCGCGGCCGGCCAGTCAGTCGCGGCTAGGGCGCGGCCTGGGAAGTCTGTCATCATGCCCGCGAGCCGTGATCTGGCGCTCCTCGGCCGGCGGCTGCTGTCGCGCAGCTCGTGCCCGTCTCGAGCTGCTGCAGCTCAGCCGCGCGCCGCCGAAGCGCCGCGCTCGTTCGCGCAGCTTCCACGGCCGCGCCAGCCCGATGGCGATCACCTGGCCGACCTGGCGCGCGCCGGCGGCCCGAGCCGGCTGCACGAGCTGGTGCACAGCCGCCACCGGCAGCTCGGAGGTGTGTTCGTCGAGAACATCCAGGGCACTGAGGTGGTGTTCGTGGCTGAGAGCAGTCTTATCAGGGACGTGATTCACCGGGACGCAGCCTGCCCTCAGTTTCTCGTGCCGCAGGCGTGGACCGTCTTCAATCAGATCCATGGCTGTCAGCGCGGTCTCTTCTTTATGTGAGTACTGCGTACAGATGGCGGTGGGTGGGGAGCAGACATGTGCATGGATCTGAAAGTAGGATCTATGATCCCAGAGGATCTCTCGACAAAACGCAATGTTGGATCTATGATCCCACTGGATTCCACGATAAATTACCAAAGTATATATTGGATCCCAGTGGATCCCTCGGTTCAATTTTGCAATGGATGTGGATCCAACAGGATCCTATGATAAACCATTAAAATGGGTCTCTGATTCCAACGGATCTCTGATCCGACAGGATCCGATTTATATATTATGCCAAAATTATAGTATTTCTTGACAAAATCTAACTAAAAGGCATAAGCCCATGCTAGTTTCATTTACAACGAGTTGAAATTACTGACAATTACTTAAAAATGGGTTCCGGAAACACATATCTGTATCATGGCGGATCTGGGATCCCAGTGGCTCCCAATGTAAAATGGTGTCTCCGATCTCAGATCCCGGTGGATCCGTCGACCAATATTGAAGACGGATCTATGATCCCAGTGGATCCATCAATTTGTTCCACCAATTTGTGAAGGTGGATCTATGATCCCAGCGGATCCATAATATAGATCCAATAGATCAGATCCCGGGATCCGTTTTCGGGATCCAAGCACATGTCTGGCGGGGAGTGTAGTAGCTGCGGCGCTGTATGGTGCCCTGTGGGTGTGGTGGTGATATGTGATGTGGACTGGTGGTGTGATGGTGATATGTGTGGACTGGTGGTGTGATGTGATCTAACGTTATCGGCCGACGGCGTGATTCCATTCAGCGTGCGCTATCGCTTGCTTGCTTTTGTGGGTGCAGGCTTGTGGCTGTGAGTGTGCTAAGCTGCAAGAACGCGTGAAGTGCGTGATCGTATGCTCCTTTTCAGTCTACAATATATAATGGTTAGTCGCAGTGCTGGTCAAGTGCCCGCATCTGCTGGTGGTGTGTCCATGTTGCCGCGTACCTACCTTATTGTTAGCATGCTGAGTTTCTGTTTGTCCCTTCTCTCTTGATAAGCGATGTTCAAGTTTGTTGTATAGCTTTCTCGCAATGCGTGGTAGACCGTAGTCAATATTCTCGGTTTAAACGTCGTCTTATTAGATAAGCGCTGGCTGCACTATTGACATATTTATCAAAGACGCGATGTTTAATATTAAAAAAAACATGCAACGGACATTGCATACCAGCATTGTGCCGAAGTAACCGCTCAAACCATTTAAATATGCATTTTAACAATGATACCAAAAACTCCCGGCGTACCGGCGCGGTGGTATTGAGATTATGCCCCGTTGTGAAAGCGAATCGGACCAGGCACTGAGCAGCTCGCTCGTTTGATGCGCACAAAATACAGTTGTCTTTCGATACTTATTGCCTATTTGGTCAGGCTAAAGGAAGGTGGGTCCAATTGGGGAGTCACGCCTACCTCTCTCGTGGCGCACATTCAAAACCAAAATCCGTGCTTCCAGACGTCCGTGACGTTTAATCTAGAAGTTCTCGCCGATTCTGTGCTGGCAAAAATACATGCTAGATAACTAAAGGGTCATAGATAAGGAGGTTCCCTAATCCTCTCCTCATCCGTGGGAGCCTCTGGTTGGAGGCTGTTCCTGTCGCGGTGTGACTTATGCAACAGTCAGCCGGCTCCCTGGCGACTTGGCAACCCCTGCCTCTCCGCGCGGGAGTGGTCTATTAGAGAACGCTGGTACAGTGGTCCGCCACGCGCGAGAGTCGAGATCCGTGCGCGCGCCTCACGCGCCGGCTAGCTGCGGCAAAAACTCGATCCAGCACGTGGGTAAACATCTGAGCAAGGTCGAGGAAGGACAACACACGAGTCGCTCCAATGCCAGGGTCAACCAGAATCGATAGCTAGAAACTGCGCTTCTAGTCGTCGCAGTCCCACTGGAGAGAGGGCAAAAACGTGTATCTTTAACTGGGCAGCAAGGGACACATGTCCGTTTGTCACGAATGCGAAGTCCGGGTTGGTGCGATGCACGCTTGTCTGCCCGATCACCGATGACACAATGTCCATGACGAGCTCGAAGTTTGCGTAACATTTGTTGTACATATTGAGTGGTATGCGGTCAATTGCGCCAGAGACAACTGCGCCAGTGACAACTGCGCCAGTGCCAACTGCGCCAGTGACATGACCGGCCAGCCGGTCATGACCTGACCCTGACCGGTCAGCCGGTCATGATCTGACCCTGACCGGTCAGCCGGTCATGACCTGACCCTGACCGGCCAGCCGGTCATGACCTGACCCTGACCGGTCAGCCGGCCATGACCTGATCCTGACCGGCCAGCCGGTCGGTGGCGGCCGCGCCGTGGCCTCTAACGTTACACCGGTCCCGGTCAGAGCAAATATACCTAATGCATACCTACAACTGCCCCTAAGTATGATTTGTAACAATCAGAGGTCGGGCCCCCGCCAGATTTGGGCCAGAATACCGGGTTCTCGTGATACGTGCATCTCCGAAATTTCGGCGGGGGGTCAGCTGACCCCTTTGATCTCTCCCCTCCCCCTGCGTGCGCCACTGGCGAGCTGTAACTGGCGGCTGACGTGTTCCGCGTAAGCGTGGCGCCGACGCAGGAGCCAGCTGCCTCCGGTGACGTCATTTAGTGGTCGAAATCCGTAGAGTTTTTCATATTCAGGGTCATTTTTTGTGACACAATGACTGGCTTGCCCCCCCCCTTCGGAAGATTTGGCTGCACCCCTGCTCAGCCCTATATCTCGTTGAGCTCATGAATCCACGTCCCCCCAACTTTAAACCCGTGGTGGAGCCCTTGCGGACGTGCGGAGCCACCCCACACCTGATTTGTGAAAAGGTAGCGGCTGAGAGGTCCCTAACCACTCACCAAATTCGAGCACAATCGGTTCAGCCGTTTCTGAGATATGGAATATCAGCCTGATATTCTGATGACAGCGGCCCTCACTTTCCACGTGGCTCGTGCTTCATTCTAGAAGGCATGCTATACGCCAAGTACATCTGTTCTCTATTGAACCGTGATTGTCGCATGTCGCTGCGAGCCTCAACTCCAGAGCTATCGGCCCGGGTTCCACGCCGCGTAATTTCGCTATGTCTAAATTGACAATTTCCCATGATGTTAAATCAATGGCATCACTTGTGCGCGTGATGCGGCCGACCCCTTTGTCGAATCGGCACCAAGTTCTAATACGATGGTGCGATCCTAAATCAGCGGACCTGTGTGCTAAATTTTGTGCACCTGCAGAAGCAGCCGTTTTCGAGCTTTTCGCGTATTTGTGGATGATGGATGGACAGACGTTACGCAATTAAAGTAGATGCGGGTAAAAAACGCACCGTTGTTTGAGGCATTTACTGATCCTTAAATCAATTTTGAACAAAAACGAAAGATGATGTAATTAAGATAAAAAATTGTCGAAATGTCGTGCAAAACCCCAGTTTTCACTGGCGCAGTTGTCACTGGCGCAGTTGTCCTGGCGCAGTTGTCCTGGTGCAGTTGTCACTGGCGCAGTTGTCACTGGCGCAGTTGTCACTGGTGCAGTTGTCACTGGTGCAGTTGTCACTGGTGCAGTTGTCACTGGCGCAGTTGTCACTGGTGCGAATGTCACTGGCGCAAATGTCACTGGCGCAGTTGTCCCTGGCGCATTTGTCACTGGCGCAATTGTCCTGGCGCAGTTGTCACTGGCGCAGTTGACATGGAACCATATTGAGTACCTATACGGTTGTTACAGTTCGGTAGGTAATACCTGCATATGTAATGTATACAGTTATTATTGTCGTATGCATTATTGAGTGCTGACTGCCACCAGTCATCGCAATTTACTATCTGAGGCTAATGTTTATGAAAAACTACCTTCATTTCGATATTTGTCATCATACCGAAATATGGAACCAGGGGAAGGGTTATCTGAGGCTTTGCTCCAATCACGGTCTGGTTCCGATATGAAAATGTCGTTTTCCACGACCTTAAGTTTAAAAAATACCGCCGCTTCGTGGCGGCATATCGGAAGCCATCATCATAATGAAGCCATCGTCTTCGGTCCGTCGTAACGCTGAATTGAGTGAATAGGATTCATAGCTTTTATCCTATGCAAGGCCCATTGCCTTTATGTCTAGGTCTTATCAGGCAAGCCCGTACACAAATTTCGCGGTGCTTCGTGGCGCTAAATAATTTGTATGTACCTGTTTTAACATGGAAATCCACATTAAAATGCTGCAAATGCTTAAATACACGCATACATTATGAGGGTGCATTTTATTAATTTCAGCCGACTCCCGCTGAAATATCATCGGTGACGCCCCTGCGAGTTAGTATGAGATAAACGTTATTATTATTCATGTATATGTTTATATGCTACGGAATATCGCCTTTGTTTTTCCCCGAAAAATCAAATTTTCAGCTCGATTATCAAAATAGAGTGACTGGCCCAAATCCGCAGAGAAAAAAGGGTATCTTTTTGCCACAAAAATATCCCCCCATGGAGAGAGGCTGGATCCGCCAGTGCTCCCCTGGTGGTTGTGGTGTAGATTTCCGCCGGGACCTATGTTTCGGTGTGAAGAAGACCAACCCAACTCCCAAGGGGCCGTGCGAAGGGAAGTTGGACCATTTGAGATCGTTCGCGAACTCAGTAATTCGACGAAAAACAAGCCAACAAAAGTTTAAATTAAAACGACCAAGGCTCGGGAGCAGTAAAAGGCATAATTTGTGTTTTGGCAAACTACAAAGGGAAATGGCGTGCGGCAAACGATCCGAAAGAGACGATTCGTGCATTTGGTTGTATGTGCAATTCTATGAAGTGTCTCACTTTTTGATGTAATGAACTGGTAACCAAGTGTTTCTCTCTAAACATAAAAAATATATATAATTGCACAGACTTCTCTAGTAGAGCAGGATCAGCTCTCATCCGAACGTTAAAGCTCATATTCGTGGTTAATTCATTTGTAACTGCGTTACTTGTGGCGGCCCTGGCCGGACGACTCGCCATACAGCACGCTCTCAGTGCAGCTATTCAAAGTCGCGGTGCCCGAGGCGGTATGACCCGGGCGGCGCAGTGACCCGGGCGGCGCTGTGATTGGCTCGCTCGCGTGTAGTGTTGCCGGGGGGGTGATCCGGGTCGCCGTCGCGGTCTGTAGAGGACTTGAGGGTGGACGATGGCAGGATGTGCTGCAATGTGTCGAGTTGATACAGCCCGACTCATTTGTTCATCGATTCATTCAGTCGTGAGTTTATTTATTCATTAAATGTGTAATTTTCTTAAATCGCTTTCAATATTTACCTGCTGTTACTTTATTAAATCGCTTTAAATATCTAGGTACCCGCTAAATCTTGAAATGGAAACCAACGTCCCTTACTAGTCCAAATGGAACTTCCGCAGTGAATTAGAAACAAAACTTAGACGATCTGTTATTGCCATCAAGTGCACCCACAATATGCGTCGAATTCAACCCGATAATATAAGGATTCTGCTTTAATTTGATAATGGATCCAGTTTCGAATCCCGTTCGAAGACGTTCACAAACACGATGGTCAGTATTAATTCTGTATACTGCTTGCACTCTTTAAATTATAGGTACAGTTGATTAAGTCGAGGTATAGGAATTCACGGATGACATGACGATATTATATTTTATTTGAAGTAAAAAATAGTGCACTAAAACATTATAAACACATTGTATGATTGAGATAATATCGAAGTCACCTTGGACGGCATTGTGGTACGTTCCATACTCCATAGCCATGATCTGTCGGCGTTGAAGACGGCGTTAGTAGTGAATATGGACTCGGCCAATCCTTTCTGGAGCCGCATATATTTAGCACGGCCCACAACATCCCTCCGTGCGGAATTTTCGGGGCTGAAAAGGGACGGTTCGTTCCAATCTGGGCATGCGCCCGGGGCAGAATGGCACAGTCGGACGCTGCGTGGTGGCCTTGGTGAGGAACCCGCCCCATTCTAGTGGCGCCCCCGACTGTCGATTGATGAGCCTCGCTCAAGGTACCCCGGTCCGCAGACAAAACTGGCCGATGAAAAGAGACAACACGATGAAAAAGAGACGGTGAAAAGAGCCAATGAAAAGAGACGAGGAGAATGGGAAACGACGGTTTCGGTTCGTTATTTCGCTTCAGTGGAATATATGTTATATGCCGTTTTTGTTGATGTCGAAATGATTAAGTGTTAAAAAGGGATATTAAAACTAGTGAAGTGTTTCAGAGGCATATTAGGTATAGTATTTCCTTATAATCCTCCCGCCCATCGGAATGCCAAAAGCTTAACAAAGCGAAACATCGCATACCTGCTTAGTGCTTATTCGCACGCTCATTTTACGCGTGCGTTAGTCCATCGTGAAAACGGCTACTACTAAAGCATTTTAAAACATTTTCAAATGTTTTAAAACATTTCGTGTAAAATAATCCATCGTGAAAACGGCTATTGGCGATTGGCTTTCCACATTTGCGACCACTCCAAAGTATTTCAGTCCCAAAAACGACTTGTGCTCCTGCAGCCACTGCGTGTCGTCTGCGTTCTCACTCCTCTGCGGACGGCCGGTGGCGGCGCGGGGCAGTGGTGGCGAGCGACAGTTCCTGTTTTGGACCGTCTGTGCCCGTCCAGTCAGCTGGGGACCGACTGAATCAAGGTTACCGAGGGAGGGTACTGGGCCAGCCGCTCCCGTGGCCAGCCTGTGAGCCGCCCACCGAGCCTTCCGGCCGCGACGCACGTCAACAAAATACCGCCGGCAATCGGCGCCGGTGGCGAGACGGCTCCGTTATCGGTGCCCATAGGCGTACCCAAGGGGGGCAAACAGGGAAATTGCCCCCTCCCCCTGAAGGTCCGAACGCGCCCCCTTGGCCGTATGTGCTTCTCTGGTAATAGGACACAAAGGGACCTATTTCGAGCACCATGTGATAACATAATCTATTGGAGGCAGACATGGGTCATGCCCCCAAGGTGTTTTGGTATTTTAAGGAACATTGTGGTGACGGGCGATACGCTATAGCACTTCTGCACATTACAAACTATTGTTATGTGTTTACTTTTTCCATGTGCAAGTTTTGTTCGCCCACCGAAGTATCAAATTCAAAACACCGTGAAAATAGCCCAAGATCCTTCGGGATCCAGGGTTCAGGGATCCGAAGTGGATCTCATGTTTTTTTTCTAACGTTTTTGATAGCCAAACAAACAAAACAGGCACAGACAATAGAGAGGGATCCAGACGCAAAAAGTTGCAACGCATATTAGTACTATATTGCCGGTATCGTTGTCAGAATCTTGATTTCAAATTTGAGGTGTCTGGGACTCTGGGGGATCCGAGCCCATATCTGATTGGAGGGTAGGTGGTCCTGGAAGGTCTGCTGGGCCCCTCGAGGATCGATCGGGGCACCTAGAGGGTCGACCGGGGCCCTTGTAAGGCCTATTTGGGGATTCATGGATAAACGACCTGGTCCCTGGATCAAGGGCCCAACCTATCTACCCCCATTTTTTCAACTCGCTGAATTTGGCACACTTGATTTTGAGGGGCCCATTTTCAACTTTATTATTTTTTCGTCCGAAAATTTGCCTGACCTGGGGCCCCCAGGGATGGATGGAGAGATGGGTGACGTTTTCTCCACTCGGGGCCCCCGAGACAATAAGAAACCCCTCTGTCGGTCAGGTCAGGGGCCCCTGGGTACCTACTGCTATTAAGTACACGGGGCCCCTGGTGCCCGACATGGGGTTCCTGGTACAAGATAGGGGCTCCGTGGTCTGTGCCTGTCAGGGGGCCCCTTAGCTGGGATCAAATAGCCCCACCCCCCACCCACCCACCCTACCCCAATGACAGCCAGATGACTTCTCTTGCCGGCATCTCAGGGGCCCCTGGTACTATAAAAACTGTGTTGGTCAGGGGGCCCCTGGTAGTGGTAGATACTGAACGCAGGGGGCCCCCGGTAGAAGTATTGAACTCAAGGGCCCGGTGCAGGGCTGGGGCTCCCGTGCCCGTCGCGCTTCCCACCTTTTTAACGGAGTTGTATTTTTGGTTCGAGGGAAATGACTATTGCCAGCAAAAATAAACAACAAACATAACGTCACAGTTTCTTCAATATGGTTACAGTTTTTTGTAGCGTAATTATGCTCACGGCCACGGCCGACCTTCAAATTTGGAGGGTCGGCTGGGGATCCTAGTGGGTTGGCTGAGCCCCTCGAGGGTCGACCGGGGCAATCAGAGGGTCTACCGGGGACCTTGGAACCCATCTGGGGCTTTTATGGATGAACAACCAAGGCCTTTGGAGCATCGATTGGACTGGCCCCTTTGGCTAGTGGATTAGTAGGTACACAAAATATGGCCTGTGCCCACGGTACTCCCACAAAACTCACCGTATTTGGCCGGCCTGGCCGAAGACATTTGTTGTGGATGTTCCTCCCTTGCGGCCCTCTGGTCGAAAAATGACAATTTTGTTTTAAATATGTTTTGTCGTTGAAAATATGCCCCTTTAAAAATAGAGTGGGCCAAATCGGTGATTTTGGGGTGGAGATTGGGGTGGAGACCTTGTGTCTCGCTGATAAAAATACCCTCCCCTGGAGTGGATGCTGGGTACGCCACTGTGGTCTGTGGCTGACCATCAGCTGGTGCCGCCGGGCTGGCCTGCGGTGGTGTCTGGGCTGCCCTCCGGCGGTGTATCTCTCCCTCTCAGCTGTCTCCCACGGACCGTGGGCGGGGCTGATGGGTCAGACGGCTGGGCTGCCGGCGCCGGGACGGCGTCCATTAGGGAGCTCTACCCCCGAGGGACACAACAACGCGCACCTCGTGGGTACACCTCCCACGGCAACAGCCGACCTCAACAAACATCACAATCAGTTGACTTGAGAGAAGACCGGAGTAACTCTCCTACCGATAGTTGGTGCTATGAAGTGGTTTAAGATTCGAAAAAATTTCCAAATCGTGTCCGATCCAAAGCTCGATCCAATGTGACAAGTTGACCGAAAAAGTCTGATGAGTCCAAGAATCCGAAAATAGTAATTTTTAACATCTCATGGTCTATGTCAGCTGTAGCTCTTCTGCAAATGTGAAGTGATGAGTGAAAACTGCAGGTGCTCATAATAAGTTGTTACCTTATTGCTATTGCTACCCTTTCATAAAATATTATAGTAACATGTTCCACTCAGGCTAGTCTGCCTGATCTGTTTTATATTTATCTGAAGGGCATTATTGTTCATTGTAAGTGACTTGTGCAGACTAGCAGCAATCCCTTCTCCGTGCTAGCAGACTAAAAAAATACACGTGGCTGACCGACCGAAATCCAACTTGGAATCGGACTGTTTTCGGAAGTCCAAAAATCTGGACCCCGGTTTACATCACTGGTATGTTGTTTGTTTTAATGTGGGCGAGGGATGGATGGACGCCACATAACGAGGCGGCTGCAGCGCCCTCAAACCACCCAATTATCCGATCAATTTGGGCAATGATGGATGACATTGGCATAGAGATCATATATACATCCACGTGCCTATATCCACGTGGGATGTATATATGATCTCTATGGATATTGGTACCTATACCTACTTGATATTCCGTGAAGGGGAGCCAAAAATAGAATTAGACTTGTTTGTCGATAGATTTGTCATTTTTGAATTGAAATAGATGGTGAGCGCCTGAAGTGAAGAGGGGGATAACAGAACTTGACGCAATGAAACACCGAACTTGGAGCATACAATGGTTCATCAAAACAAGCAGCAAAACAACGCCGAAGTATGCGTTTGCTGGTCAGTTGTCTTCCCTTCTTCTTTGCTGTCTTCTATATATTAAATAATATTCTCGCGCGCATGGTGACGAATACATTCTCGCATCTCCAATAAATACTTCCTCGTAGTAACATTACGATTTGTTTATTTCACGGTATGTGTAGGCTTAGCCCTTCTTGTTAGACGTGTGACGTCATAGGCCCGGGAACATGGGTGTCATGAGCTATTGATGAGCGCGGACTATCTGAAGTCGCTGTTCCACATCCCCCTCGATATGAGCGAGCTATTGTCATTGGTGATAGTCATTGATACACCATTCAGAAAAAGGCGCACAGAAGGGCAAATACAGGATTGCTGTTGGGCTCTAGAGTGCATTTGACCGATGTGATTTTTGAAAGAGCGCTGGGAGATAGGTGAGCATAGTACATGTCCTTTGGACGCGCTCGGCTTCCTCAATACGAGGCAGGATTTTCACGCAGCCGATGATGCCATGGATGTTACTCCTGACACGAGTGTTGATTCTGCACCATATGAGAAGAATGCTTGTTATTCTTATAAAAACATCGTGCGGACGTACTAAAGGATGACAGTCGCTATAATGAGCATATTGGCTCTGTGAGATATTAACATTCGGTTACAGTCGAATTATTTTGTAATGGTAATTAGATGTTCGTAAAAAAGTGTATACCTAGCCACAAGTATTAGGGGAAGAGTGTGCTCTATTAGGGTGGGGAGACCGGGTTAAGACAAGCTCGCGCAAATTTACGTATTTATGTTCTCATCGTTACAAAGAGAGTGTTAAAGACTTGCTATGTGAATTGATCACTCGCGAATTCATTATGCTGTAGAATCCACTACCGGCAGTGAAAACTTTAAAAATCACGCTGTAATAAAACAGGCGAAGGCGTAGTCGATGGCACAGATTAGTGTATGTGTTTGTGGCCCCCGGCAAGAAGCTCGAAATCGGTTCCCATCAGATTCCCGGCATTTACTTGAGAGAGCACGCCTAAGCGAATCTCATGAGTATTCAGCAAAGACTTGAGCAGTGGGTGAGATCTACGCATCGTGTGTCTCCGAACTTTTGTGCGTGTTGCCTCGGCGTGACGCCTTGTTCCCATGATGAGTATCAGGCCAAATAAATAGGCTAGTTTCTGTATGTCGTTATCTGTGATTCGAGTGTAAAGTGCTTCTTTTACGCGAGACAGCAGCGTCTGGTCTTAGTGGAGTACACACGTAGCCTATTGAGCTAAGGTCGATCGATGAATACTCGGGGCGAGTTTCTATCACATTACACCGGTGTGCTCGCAGATTCTGAGTCCAGAGCGCCTCACACATTCCCACGGAGGGAAGGACGGGTGCGTAAACTCGAGGGGTTAATTCGAGCCAATGCGCTCATAGTATCACACACAAACGAAAAGGACTCGTTCGGCCGACGAACACACGTATGTCGGATCTGCTGGGACCTTAGGAGGATTTGTGTGCTCTCTCCATAACGGGACAAATGGCGCAAAAATCCACGGAAGAGAGGGGGCAAATAGAGAATGAGAGGCCAAGTTAAGGTGGCGCACGCAGCGGAGCTCTAGTCGTGGGAATCGACATGTTCCTCGCGGTAAGATTGGAGCGGCGGAGACATGCTCTAACATACAAAACACATATCGTCGCTCGCTTGAAACTGATCGCCGCTCCCATCAATCGACGTGTTCCTTTGATCATGCAGAGCACTGCATGTCGATAATACATACGATCCAGACTCGCTGGCTCTCCTGACTGAATCGCTAAAAATATAATATGGGCAAAACTCTGGGTAAGTTAAATATTGGTAGATACGGCTGGAGAGAGAAGAATAGAGAATCTCGTAGTCACGAGTAGGAAAATCGAGCATTCTGAGGCAATCGTTCCAAAAGATTCCTGCGCTTGAACGAAGCTCCCTGGATCCGCTCAGTAGTCCCTGGTTTTCTGCTTTTGCTCAGAGATGTAGATGTCATCGGCACATTCTGATCGCAGTCCTATGACCTCGACATCTATTTCGAATCTCTGCATAATCCTCTGCACGCAATATTCTTTTCCGTGAGGGCAAAAAGAGAACGGACAATGCATACTACCATAACGGCTTATTAAACAGCGCTACGGTCCAAAATTCATCGCTGTCGTTAGTGGCTTGGGTCCCTTACGAACATCCGCATGAAATCAAGCTAAGTAGCTCGGAGATCAGTTAAACAAGCAATGCTCATTAGTCACGAGAGACCGCTTGAGTTGGACAATTGGTTGGCTCTTACTGGTCATATCCACTCCATGATGAGCTCAGTCAACAGCTACATCAGCGGTCCGCTCGGGAATTAGCAGCGCGTCAAGGACTCTGCTTGCCGACAATCTAACATGCTAGATCAAGGTACTCTCGATAGGATACACAGTGAGGCTCCTTGTCGCTAAGTCAAGTACCATGACCCCCTGTGTACTTTCGCAACACAAAGTACTCAGCCTACTGTTGTTGTCGCAAACACGACTTTTCATAGACGATAGTACTATATCGTAAAGTTCGTTCTATGCTGTGCATTCTAACCATGAGTGGAAAATCTCTTGTTGATCTCTTACCACCGACGTCGTTGGTCGGTACAGGACAATATTTTCCACGAGTCTTGAGATGATCTTTTACGATTCTTTGAGCAGAGTGCATTGTAAGAAGAGCAGAGTCTCGTCACGCACGCTACACGTAACTACTGCGTATGGTCTGGCGCAGTGGCTTCAATCCCGTCATGCGGGTCTCGATACAACCTGATACGCTCATCCTATTCTGAGTCGGCTTCTAACCTAGCGAGAGTACAAGTTCCGTCGTACAAAGCAGCTATCCTGATGAGTTCGCACTGAAGGTAGAATACACTGTGAAGCCTAGTAAAGAAACCATCTATTGCTCTTACTGTGGCTAGTATAGAGGAGAGTGATTTGCCTAAGCGCAGTGTGCTATCTCGAGTCAATGACCCTGCCACCAGATTAAGTACCCGTACCACTTATAACAGAGAACTCCGACGATATCGACTGAGAAAGTAGGACGCGAGTTTATTGTGTTCAACTCCTGACTATAAACTGAATCGATTCGCTCTATCAGTTGTACTTCATAATCTGACAATGGAGTGGATTACACACTCATAGCACACTGCATAACGTAACCACGTGTTTTATAGCTCGCGTAGCTGGACATGGCATAGTGAGGTAGATGCACCAGGCGCCGTGGGCTGGCGGCGAGGTGTGGGATGTCTTTGCGAAATAGTCCAGACGATCTTTACCGAGCGCCGTTACAGATCAGCGTGCTAGCTCTGGCATATAATTCTGGGTACTGCACCGAGTATGCACCATTGCCACAATCTTCTTTGTAGTGTCTGTCGATGTGTTTCTACTCATCGTCTCCTACACTGTACTGATCATGTCGCCAGTATCCCGTTTCAGATGTTCGACTCTGTGCAATGCCTGCTGTGTCTGTTGGGCAAACGGTCGTCTTTTTTGAGTGGCAGTGGAATTCTCGAAGTGACCGTCTTGTAGCGTGCCTTTCGTCTTCAACCGTTTTCAGGCACCTTCTGTCTTCCACAGACAGTCCGACGTCGATGGAATGTTGTGTAACTATCATCACACAGCGAGGATTAGCGACTCCGAGATGCCAACGTAGAGCTAGAACCTATCTTCCGAGCTCAGGACGCAATCACACACATCGTCCCTTGCTCCTTGCACAGCTTAGCTCCCTGAGAATGACGGGTACGGCGGGCACTGAGTCACGCTCATGGTATGTACCGTTTGTGCGGTGATCACGCTCGCAGCGGTCGGTGTGCGCTCCTGGGTCCATATACTGTCCCTATAGGCCAGCCGCCGCGTCACGGCTAATCGGCAGGGGGAAAGCGAACTGTGGCTCAATGCGATGCTCCGGCTTTGGCACATGCATCGAGCCAGCGGGCATCGCAGTCCTGCCTCAGGGACCTTACAGTTTACGTGGACGCCAGATGCAGCCGAGCGGTGCGGCTGACACTGCTTGCCGCGCGGCTCGTGCTCGCAAACGCCTGCGCTGTGGTAGCTATTGACAGAGTGACCTCCGTCATCCCACCTTCGCGCATTGTCTACCGGGGCTGCCCGGACTTTCGCTATCAACGCCTCCAGCTGTGACCGCTCGCCCGTAACCTTGCGAGAGAGCCCGCTTGTGGGAGATGACTTGAGCGCGGGCGAAGCCTCCGCTACGAGTCCAGGCGGTACGAGGGCGTACAAGAGGGACAACGTCGCTGAAGTCGTCATAGTACGCTAGTGGTTAACAAAACCACGTGACGACGGCTCCGGGTGCCGTTTCACAGACCTCAGCAGGTCTGCGTCGGGAGAACGCTCGTCGTGGAGCACAAGGGTCCCACGAGTCCTCCGGGAGATCCTCTGACCACTCATCGACTGGGCCCTGACCTGCGCTGTCAGGTCGATCACTGACCCCCTGTGGATGCACTGACTACCGGTCGCTGATGATTGTAGCTGGGGACTCCACGGGAGTACCCAGCTGGACCGCCCTGGTGAGTCACTGAACTGAGCCTGTTCACTGGAGGAGTAGGGAGGGCCACTCTGAACTTGTCAGGGCCAGGGCCGTACAATGATCACTGCTACCAGCCTAGACATGTGCATGGCATAATGACAGTCAGAAGGATCTATTGAATCCTATGAGGATCTCGTAAGACCACAAGGCAATGTTGTGAAACTCTTTGCATCCTAGCAGTTGGACTTCGAATGACAAATAGGACACGATCACGGACCATCTCGAGGAATCTTCGGATGGAGGAGTAGGGTGCATTTCGAGTAAATTTGCAGAGGTCAAATCTTGGATGCCCCGTAAGCCACGTGTCCCATTATCACAACACATCGCGAACTCACGGCATCTACGCATTCTCTCTCACGCATCCTCCAGGATCAACGACCAGGGAGCTCCCGGCTTGCACTAGCTTCACTTGAGCCGCATAATTATACGTATTTATTCGACAGGGAAATTGAATCTAGAGAGAGGCATTAAACCTTGGGTGATACTAGTGGGTCGAGTTTAACACTGAAGCTGCGGACATATAATAGAAGTACTCTCAAGAGACAAGGGATTATATACTTCTAACAAGAAATGGGGTCGTATAATATACACAAAAATGTAGACTGCAGGGATCTGGTGATTCCTGTGTTACAGATTGGAATACGCAAGAATAGTCTCGAGCAACGACTGCGTTTGCTA
The DNA here is from genome assembly GCA_014673585.1 of Semibalanus balanoides. Lineage (NCBI taxonomy): Eukaryota > Metazoa > Arthropoda > Thecostraca > Balanomorpha > Balanidae > Semibalanus > Semibalanus balanoides. The sequence goes on from VOPJ01000050.1 coordinate 33,947, forward strand.
ACTCTGCGCAAATTCATCGGATTAGCAAGATCGATTGCGTGACTGAACACAAGAATATAGAAAGTAGACAGGAAGTATCATTTGATCCACGTGCGGAATCCATACGAACTTAATGAATATATGAGAGGGTGAGCTCTTCGACATAGTTAACGTGAAAAACCGAATTGCGAATCCAGATTCCGTGAACGTATATCGTTATATGTGTAATCGGCGACAGACACTGAGTCAGTGCTGACTACTTGTCATCTGCCAGCATGGTAACATTCAATTCTTCGGATTATGTGACGTACTAGGCCTCGCAGCCTGTTTAACGCAATGAATTGCTTGTTGTTGTGCCAATGATTGCCCCTTTTGTTTATCAGCGTCTCTTAGTTATTTTATCCTCTCACAAGGAGTTGAGTATACTTGTTCACATACTCAGGTGTATTTGGATCAGACTTGTCCCCCAGTCTACACTAGTGGCGAATGAGAATCGATTATCATGTTACTACATCAATTTCATCATCGAGCAAAAACTATCGTCTCTTAGATTAGCGATTGAGCAGATTTAATCGACAATCGCAGTTATTGTGTGTGAGTTCATCACCCTCGCTGCGCTCTGCACGGCCCCATTTGCGAAGGTGTCGCGTGCGGAATGCGGATCTCGTATGCTGTCACAAGACCACTCACGCGACAGTACAACGACACTGGCGAATCAGCATTGCAAACATCTGCCAGGTTATAAGCGGTCGCTAGTTGCGTCGGTTGTCTACTGGGCTTGTGATTAGCTCCGGGCGTGACCAGTCTGATGCCCAGTCTCTTCAACTACGCGCTTCTAGTGTACAGGTCGGGGCAACTGGCGATATGTGCGAAGCGCTGCGCTTATCTCGAAAATGCGGAAATGGTCAGACTGATAAACAGGAGCGGATACGCTCATAGAGTTGTGCACGGTCATGTCCGCGAGTGTATGAAACTGGCCTTCGTCGAGATCTGGGACGCAGCGGGTGTGGCCAAATGTATCTAGCCGAGTGTACAGATATGGATGGTCTATCGTGTGTCTTAGTGTGTGGGCCAGAGCTGCAGCGGACCCGCGCAGAGCAAATCATCGGACGGCATGGCCGGGCAGCCAGGGTAATTATCTCCACTGGGTTCATTAGACTCCACGTTCAAAATTCAGACAGAAGGGACACCGGCGCACTGTTCTGTGGAAGACACACTTTGAATGTGTGGTATGCATTGCATTTTTCGCAATGGTAAGATCGACTACTTTGTGTTTAGATGTGTTAAATTGGCATGAAACTCGCATTAACCTGATGAACGAGCTACTCCATCTGATTGTTGCTGATCCTGATTAGTTGTCGTATTGTTGATGGGATTTGGACATTTTACTGAGGGAGGGGGAAGCATTTATCAGCCTAACGGATGATGAGACTCTAGGGTCTGATGTTATACGGGAACATGATCTACCATTCCGCTGATGGAGATCTCGCAAAATATACATGATCTCTCGTGCCTCGAGTGAGTCGGTCTCAAGACGCGCGCGCCGGCGCCAGCGGGGGTGGGAGCGGAAGGGAGGGGGCGAAGTCTTGCGCATCTGGCACTGGCCATGCCCGAGACGTGTCGTGGACAGGGTATGGGAAGCAATATGCCTAGGTCAGCGCATCAGAACCGCCATAATTAGCGCTCTGGCTCTACTAGAGGCGAGGCCACCACTGCAGGTGCGTTGACCTGACACGGCTACCACCAGGCACCTAGCCAGGATTTGTATCAGGGGGGGGGACGGTCGGTGGTAGAATCAAATTTCACTCCTCAGCCATATGTTGTTGACCGGGGGGAGGGAAGGGTCGGGTCGGGTCGTCAGAGAATGTCATTCTATCTATAGTTAATTTATTTTTAAAAGGCACATAGTCCGAAGAACCCTCTGCAAAGAACTTCCGATAGCTCCAATAATAAATGAATGAAGTTTATCTTCGCATTTTTTTGTATAGGGACATCTACATTCTACATTACACGCACGTTATTATTTTGATGATACGCTTTGGACCGTGTGCCTTTTGAACATAAACGGACTATAGTATAAATTTGTTTTGCTAAGGGGGCATGGCCCCGTGGTTCCTCTTAGCTACGGCTACCACCCGTTGACCTCCGGCTGTAGTGAATTTGTCATCGCGAAACTGTACTCAGCATAGCAGCGATCAGCGTGATTTGCCTCGGGAACGTCGGCTAAAAAATGTTTAAATATTCACTACTGTGTTTCTGAAATGGTCCAGCTCTAGGACACGTCGTAACATGAACAGGCGAACCCGGGAAAGAGAAACGATCCGCCTATACCACGAATCGAACTCGCGAGAGAGATGCCATCTAGGCATGTCCCCACGTCACGTGTAGTGCGCGTCTTTCGGCGAATTTGGGGCAGTGTTAGCTAGCCGTCTGTCAAGGCCGATGCGCACCGCGCAGCTCTCCCGAATTCCGGGATGACCCGACTCCGGCCCAGCCCAGTTTTGGTGGGCCCCTCTCGAAATGTGGGCCGGTCGATTCGATCGGTGACGTGGCGAGTTGTCCCTCCCGGCATCTGATGTATGGCCTCGTCCCCTGCCCGGCCAGCTCAGGACGGGCCAGCACTTAGAACTGATTCGTTGGAACTCCCGACTCCGAACGACAATTCGACGGAAATTTGCATGAAGATGAGTTGACACCTTATGTTAACTCTATGGTTCATACAACTGGTATCAGCTAATGAAATACAACATTTATCGAACGAATATACACTAGTTTTGGTTTTAGTGTGACATTGGTTTAAAATTACAAAGCTCCTCTTACTATATAGTAAGATCGGAGGCTATATAGCCTCTGACCATCTATAACGAAGCTCTTCTCATCAAGGGCGCCACCACCTCCCGAAAGTTTGGGGGACGGAGGCATTCTGAAGTCGATTCTTTCCATGCAACGCCCATAGGCACAATGTTAAAATCCGAAAATGTTGGGGGACACGTCCCCCCCTCCCGGTGGCTGAGCCCCTGCTTCTCGTTTGGTCTCGATACTAATGCACTTTCACGCGTATAACTACCACTCAGATAGCCTGGCCTCCGGGCGCCTCCTCCCCAGTGCAGGTGAACGACGCGGGCGAGCGTTGCAGGCAGCCACGTCCGCCTACTGTATCTGATTATGCGTGGTGGCGCGGGGGACAGCTCTGGCACGTGACGCCTGCAGTCGGGACCCAGTCGTTGACCGCTCAGTAACAAAATGTAACAAACTGTTATGTAACAAATATATGGCGAAATTCGACTTGTGAGCCAGGCTTGTAGACTTCGGTCGGTGTTGTGATTGTGCCAGGGTTATTATTCATCCTGGAGAAACTCGTGATTGATAACCATGAGTGTCTGCAGCAATGCTTCTCAGGATTATGTATATTACAGGTGATACATTCCGGTTTCAACGACCGGTTCGAAACGGCAGCAATAATATTTATTTAGGCTACAAATTACAATGGTTCCATTACGCCATTCCAGCATGGCTCGCACCTATTTCTAACTGTCGGGCCTCTCCGTCTTTTGCAGGACCGGGGACCAGTGGAAGCACCATCGCCGTATCATGAACCGCTACCTCCTGAAGCCGAGCCCGCACCAGCACACGGAGGCGTTCAACCAGGTGGTGAGCGGTCTGCTCGACAGATGGCAGCACCGGCTACACGGCCGGGTCACGCACACTGAGGACGAGCTCTACACCTACAGCGTTGAGAGTGAGTAGATCGCCGAGCTCTGCCAGGCAGGGTAGGGCGGGAAACGGGGTACAGGAGACTGGACTACAGTAAAGAAGCTAGTGACGTACTGTGGGCACCGGGCAGTTCAGTCGGTTGACTTTGGTTTGGTAGATTCATATGAGAAGTTTATCCGTGTTAGCCTGAGCTGACAACCTGTTTTGTGACCCTTAAATTTAGAGTCTTTGCGCATTTCTGAACAACGTTACGTTTAGGAGTCGAGTGACGCAGTTGAATGTAAATAAATTAACGAAATATACGGATGTAAATGAATAGCAGAATAATAAGCGAAGTCGGTCTCTGGAGGCTGGCGACTGAAACACCCGGAAGTCACGTGATCAGGGTCATGGGACAGTGCTGACTCTGTTTCGGGCCAGTCACATCTGATCTGATCTTCACCTCATTTAGCCAGTCTCCTGTGGTCTGTTTCATAAACAAGACCGACGTATTTGCGTTTGAATATTTTACCCCTGTGTGAAACATGAATAGGTTTGATAAAATATCCAGTATGATGACACTAAAAGTTTCGATGGGTTTGGCAAGAAACTGCCGAATTACATGTTGTTTCAGGTAACATGATTTAACCTGTACGTAGTCGCGTTGGTTCTTCTTTATTGAACTGGCTCGGGGACCGTTCGTCCTGATACTCGGCAGATAGTAGAAGCTGTAGTAGCGACGACATACCAGCGTACCCGACGGGGCCCCTGGACGCCATCCGGACCTAGTGGACTTCCTGGAACTGATTCTGAGAATCACCGTTCGGCGACAGGGGCTTTTTATAAGAGAAAGTATACACCGATGCCGTCTAGAATGCGAATCGCCTATACTTCCGCGTGACATAGCTGAGCTTGTGTATTTATGTCTAACAAAAACGTATCGGGATGTTTTCTGAGAACCTGTTACGGATCCCAACGCGGTTGTCTACTACGGGCGATTTGACTCAACCCATCCCTAGTCGAGTTCGATCCAGCCGTGGCGTACTTAGGATCGCTCGTCACCTGTTATCGACTTCTACCTCAGCGGGAAGCGCTGTTTAAATTTTAGATTTCAGCGGTGCGGCGCCCTTAAGCCCCAGTCATCATCATCATCAGCGGGAAGCGCCCCCCCCCCCCTATTGCAGCCCGGCAACACGGTGGAACTCCTGGCCACCCCTCCACTTCACCTAGTAACACACGCGTGCTTCATGTCACGTGCGACCCTCCCCTCAGGCGGGTTGCACGTCCCTCGGTCCCAACCAATGGCGTTACCAGGGGGCCAAAGGGGCGACGGGCCTTTTCGGAATTTGAACAGGTGCCCCGGCTGCCCTGCAGAGTGACATGGGGCTAAAGGCGGAAGGCAAACCTAAAGGAATTAACAAATCAGCTTTTAGATATCAATTTCCTGAGTGGGAACAAGTAAATGTCACGTAACCAGTTAGGTAACATTTTAAACGGAGCGTTGCCCCGTTGTGTATAAGATGCTCACCAGTCTGACACACCCACCTCAGTGTCTAAATATCCTTATCAGACACTTTCATCTATCAGAGAAATAAGATAGTAGGTACTTATGATTCTTTAAGTTTGATCAGTTGAATTTGAAGATTCTTCACTATCTTATTGTTGTCGCCGTCACGAGAGGTGCTGGAGCCGTCTGTCGAGGCTCATTTGCCATTTGATCTCAGCATAATTAAAAGTTCGTGCGAGTCGATTAGATAGGTCTTATGCGCTATGGACCAGCTATTTCGCTTTGGCCTCTCCCTTGGCGAAAAGCTGGTGTCGCCCCTGCCCACTCCTGGCGACAGAGTTGTGGGCCCAGCTGATGGCGCTCCCAGCAGACAGCTTTTTACCTGCGGTTTTTGTCGCTGAAAAGGACCGCTCGGACCGGGAGCCCACGCGCGCGATACTATTAATGGCCGGCCGATCGCCACCGTATACAGGAACGCTAGTATGTTGTGTTGAGTACAGCGTAACCGTGGACACGCCAAGGCTAGCGCACTTTTTGTCCTGTTTTGACCAGACTTTTTGCTGTTTCGCCTGGCGACTAAAAAGCTGTTGTTTGCGTAAACAAATGTGCAGATGAGCGTGCAGCCAATATTGGGGCTTCATTTACGCTTTGTACGTGAATGCAATGTGTCCTACAGCTGCTTTAGTCTATACCTGGCGGGCCTTCCCGCATGGAGCATTCGTGCGGGTTGTAGCCACATCGTCTGCAGCTTCTCATGTAGCTACAAATCGCCCGCCGACAATAGCTTGTTTAGACCCGGAGACATTGGCGCGCGAGACGGACACCATTGCATTACGTCGCGCGCCGGGAGCGGTCACTGGAGCATACATGCAGACCGCAGGGCGATGAACCGTGCTGGTGTTGCAGCTCGGCTCGGCTAGGGCGATGACCGTGCTGGTGTTGGCAGCTCGGCTCGGCTCGGCGGTGTGTGGCGGGTTGTGGCCATATCTCAGCCGGAGCTGCAGCAGCTTCAGGAGCTGCAGCAGCTCTCTGTGACGGCCGCCAGTCGGCCACTGGGTCGGCTGCAGCTCGCAGCTCAGAGCTGTCGTTCTACAGTTGGTCACCAGGTCACCGCAGTTACCGGGTCACTGCAGTTCCGCAGTCACCGGGTCAACAACGGACCAATGCAGACAGTTGTGGGTCACAGCCTCTCGACTCGGCAGTTCAAAGCCCTGTGGTGGCCGAACATTGCCCCACGTTGTCGAATGCTGCGGCACGCCGCCGCTGGTCCGCCCCCGTGCAGTCTTTGCGACGCGGAGGTGATGTCGCCCGGTGCTGCCACCTGTCACCGCCAGACTAACCACTGACGACAGACCGGTGCGCAGTGCTGGCTGCCAGTCTACGCTGCAGCTCTCTGCGGGCATCTCTCTCCTCCAAGAAAGCTTGTGCGCTTCTGCAGTGATGACCCATATCGGGACCCGTGCTTCGTAGCTGCGGCGGCGGTGCGTCGCATCGACCCGGACTTCTGAATGGCTCCTGCGTCTGAATGACCCCTGCTGGAGCTGCGTAGTGTGCACCTTGCACACAGCGCCGCCTGTTGTCTGCTGTCTGTTGCACGATTGTCTCCCGATTGTACTCCGGGGGGGGAGGCAGGTGACGAGATAGCCGGTCGGTTAGTCAACCGGGACCTGCGTAGTTATCGCCGAGAGACGAACCATTGTCGAGTGGCTCCCACAACTGAGCTGGGAAGGCCACTGACCACACGGATGGTCATTGGTCATCGAAGGCTGACTACACGGATGGTCACCGAAGGCTGACCACTGGCCGTGCCGATGGTCACCGAAGGCTGACCACTGACCGTGTCGGGATGGTCACCGAAGGCTGACCACTGGCCGTGTCGGGATGGTCACCGAAGGCTGACCACTGACCGTGTCGGGATGGTCACCAAAGGCTAACCACTGACCGTGTCGGGATGGTCACCGAAGGCTGACCACTGACTGTGCCGATGGTCACCAAAGTCTCTGGATGGTCACCCTTTCAACAAACGAAACGAACCACAGAAGATATGCCACAGAAGATGGTGCCGTCAGAGGGTGTTTGGGACCGGCTGTGGTGCCGTGTGACCCGTTGGACCGTGGTCCGATCGTCAGCATGTCCCGTCGGTCCGGTGTCGGTTTGCAGCGTCTGCCCGCCGCGGTGACGCTGGTGAGGTGATCCGCTTGTGACCGCTGGTGAACCGCTGGGACCGCAGTGACTGCCGGGTCAGCCGGCTGCCCCGAGGGCCCCCCCGGCTTGACCCTGGGAGTGTCCGCGTCCCGGTACACACCCACACACATAGTGTCCGGCAGACCAGTGCAGCGGATGCAGCTGTGTCACTTTGTCAGCGCCTGCGTCATCAGCTGACGTCAGCCAGGCAGCGTGGACTCCCGAGGCTGATGCTGAGTGAGACAAAAGTATTGCGAGGCATAGTGAAGACGAGATGATCTTGCCTTCAGTTCGTCAAGGTTCTGTTTGGATTTCATGGTGACCTTGAGTGATCTCAATGGGTTGTGAACAGACATGTGCCTGGATCCCGGGATCCAGCCGAGATCTGGATATCTGTGTCTTGTGTCCCATGGGACACCATATCCAGGTGCACAATAAGCCGAGGGATCCACAAAGATCCCAGATGGTGATCTATTTTATGCCAAGGGATCCACTGGGATCCCAGATCCATCTTCGGGATCCAGGCACGTCGAGATACGTACTTAGTACTTCTGGATAATTTTATCATATGAGGAAACCATTACAATCTCTGTTTGCTAAACGGTACAAGGTAATTAATTTGCATATACTAATTATCTAGATAGTACTAAATACGCAAAATAGAGGCCACAAATTTGGATGTCATTCCCTGCATCTTGTTTTTCAAGATCTAAGGCTCGTTTAAATTAGAGACCCACTGAGATTCCAGATTCTGAAACATTTTACGCCCAGGTATCCATGAGAGTCCCAGATCTTTACATGCATTTGTATCAGAGGTATCCACTGTGATCCAAGATCTGCATATATTTTATGCCGAGGGATCCACTGATATCCCAGATCCAACTTTGGAATCCAGGCACAGGTGTGGTTGTGAATCAACTTGATCATCATTGTGACGTCATTGTGACGTCATGATGTTGTATAACAGTTCGGGGCGTGTGAGGCGCATTCCCACCGCTTCCTGATGAACTGTTAGTATACTGGGTGCTACCAACTGATACATTCATTCATGACTGTTCAATGTCCCCTTGCTTGTATCGCCACAGTTTGTTCGCTGAAGCTGCACGGATGTTCTCCTGTCGACATCATGTGACCCATATACCCCGGCGGTGTTGTGTGTGACCTCTGTTGTGACCTCTGTCCCCCCTCTCACCCGGCAGTCATGGCGGCAGTGCTGTTCGGCACTGGTCAGAGTTTCGGCTGGGTGGACGGTGAGCCCACAGACGCCACGGACACGCGCCGGTTCGCGTCGCTGATGCGCCAGATCTTCAGCACCTCCGTGGTGCTGAGTACGACGGACGCGGCCGCCGAGGCGCGCCACGGGACGCCAGAGTGGAGACAGTTCGAGGAGGCTGTACATCAGGGACTCGATATATGTGAGTGGCGAGGCGGGGGGAGCGAAATCAGGTCTGGTATGGTGTGATCTGGTCTGTGGTCTGGTCTGTGTTGTGGTCTGTGGTCTGGTCTGTGGTCTGGTCTGTGGTCTGGTTTGTGGTCTGGTTTGTGGTCTGGTTTGTGGTCTGGTTTGTGGTCTGGTTTGTGGTCTGGTCTGTGGTCTGGTCTGTGGTCTGGTCTGTGGTCTGGTCTGTGGTCTGGTCTGTGGGTCTGGCTGTGTTGGTCTGATCTGAATGTTTCCAATATGCTTCACAATGACCCGCGCGCTCTTTATGTACAGAATCACAATCGATACCTATTTTTGCCCGACTGATCGTGACTCGACTTTCGTCCCGCACTATTGATTCACTGTTGGAACAATCTAGCGCCACCTGTCATCGCAGGTCGGAGACTACGTAGAGCGGAGTTGACATGAGGTGGGTGAGTCAGCTGGCGCGGGTCAGCCGACCTCAGGCATATTGCCGACATGCTGTCGGAAGCGGGGAGGACATCACGCCGGGAGGAGATTCGTTAGGATCGTGCAACCGTGTTCCTCGCGGCCGGAGACACGGTGAGAATGGATAGCTGAACGACATGCATTCGGCGGCGTATGGGAATATTCCGTTGCATAGCTTTGTGTGTGTGTAAACTTGAATGAGCGATGTTGTTAATTGATTTAGCCATGGATAGCAGTAGACCTGGATTGGACACGAAATCAGGTCCCTGTAGTAAGGGGCCGAAAATGTAATTATAGCATCGTGAAATCGCGAAACATGGATGCCATCCCAGATCAATATTTCGGCAACCGAGTCTGATCAGCATGCGAAAAACACAGACGTTTATATAAATTAACAGGCTAGCGTATGCAGTGTGAGTCTGAGACTAGCGCGTGGTGAGTGCAAAATTAATCGCTACTTAAACGCAAAATCTTGGTTTTATGACGTCTTTCACGATTAATGTTACTGCTCCGAACCTATGGGACGTGACGTCTCTATAATGCATTTATTGTAATCAAGGTTGAAATCAAGGGTTTCATATCAGTATTTCAGTGCTAAAATATACCTGTTATATAAACACTAACTATTTTAGAAGACTTTAATAATTACACCGTTATACCGTCAAAATCGGAGTGTTAGACGCTACAAAATTATATGGCTGAAAAGCGCAATCAAGTCTGACCAATAACTGTCAAAAACGTATTCATATTTATGAACATTAAGGTTGGATAACAGCTTTATTAAAACGCTGTAACACTAATTTTGGTCGGCAAAATGTACGTCGGCAAAACTGTAATTAGCATTACAGCAATACATTTTCGGTCCCTTACTGCAGTGACCTGAATTTCGTGTCAAATCCAGTTCTACTGTTATTAATTTATATTTTAATGTATTATTTATAATTTATATTATATTTTATTATATTTAGCTTTTTAACACTTTGTGTGGTCCCTGATTCCAGTCAACCAAATGTACGTTAACCCCAACAACATCCCTTCCTCTCGCCCTCTCGCTCCCCGGACCTACTTTTCCACCCCGAGGTAGCGTCACCTACACAAACTTCCCCTCGTCTGCAGCGCCACCTATTCACGAGCTTCCCTTTTCTCCCGGCAGACGGCGCACAGCACGTCGTGGGCGCTGAACGAGCTGGGCCGGGACGCGGGGCTGCAGCGGCGCCTGCTGGCGGCTGTGCGGCGCGCGGTGCCAGCCGGCAGTGAACAGATCAGCTCCACACAGCTGGAGCGTGTGCCGCTGGTGCGAGCCGTCGTCAAGGAGACGCTCCGGCTGTACCCCGTGGCGCCGTTCCTGACGCGGCTCATACAGAGCGACACATGCATCGGAGGGTTCCAGGTCCCGGCAGGGGTGAGTGGATAGAGTGTGTGTATGTGTGTGTGATGTAGCGGCTGACGGTAGTGGGGTCTCTTGTGTGGGGCTGGGAGCTTCATGGGGGCGGCAGTACACTGAACGTATGCCAGTTATGTTGAATCTAGGTCTACACTCTCGCCACTTGTGGAGGATGCTGAGCCACTCAGTCATTTTATCGTGACATTTGATGGGTATTGTTCACACTATTATGAGAGTTTAACTGGTCGTAACATTCTTCAGCCATAGTGATGTACAATCTCAATTTTGCACTCACACCGGCACTCACTCTTGCATCTGACTGACAATGTCTATCATCCCTTCACCGCCTCCCCATCGGTCCCTCCGCAGACACCGCTGTGCGTCTCTCTCTTCACGTCCAGCCGGGACGAGCGCTACTTCCCGGCGCCTCTCGAGTTCCTGCCGGAGCGCTGGCTGCGGCTGGAGGGCCGGGGCGCCCCGCGCTCCTCCTCCTCCGGCTGCCCGGCGCACGCCCAGCACGGCCAGCACGGCCAGCACGGCCAGCACGCCGAGCACGCCGAGACCGCCGAGTACGGTCCGCACGCCGGCTCCGTGCACAGCGAGAACGGAATCCGCCACCGGCACGCCTGCATGCCGTTCGCCGGCGGCGTTCGCGGGTGCATTGGGAAGAGAATTGCCGAGATACAGATGCAGCTGCTGCTCGCCCGGCTTGTGCACCACTTCGATATCGGAGTGGAGAACAAGCGACCCGCCGAGTTTCTGATGCGGATGGTGGGAGTAATGTCCGATGAGTTGAGGCTGAGGCTCCGGCCGAGGGACGACTAGCGGCCGCGCATCCAGGCTGGATGGATGGCTAGCGGCCGTGTTTTCTCAACCTACAGGCTGAGACGGACGACTAACGGCCGTGTATTCAGGCTGGATAGATGACTACCCACATAACACACCCATGTGGTTACCACATGGCTTTAAGATGGGCTACGTGGGCTCACATGGGCATGGTAATGCACATGAGATCGGTATGGGTCCCATGCTGGCTGAGGAAGGCACACGTGGACATGGGAACGACGTGGGGATGCCCATACGGATTTGAGGTTAGAAGGTGGTGTGCTAGCTAGCTCATATGGTAGCCATGCAGCAACGTCTTCCAAACCATGTGGGCAAGGTGGGCTACCCCTACCATGTGTCTGTGTTATGTGGGTAGCGACAACGCAGCCAGGCTGAAACCCTAGTGCAACTTACAAGTGTTGGAGCAAACGGACTGGGTTTCCAGACTGTCAAAGGACATGTTGCGTGGACGCGAGTGTTCATTGCCACGATAGAATCACTATTTTTCTTTGCTGCTTTCAAGTATTTTGCGCGCCGACACGGACTAACCGAATTATCGCTACATTGCACCGAAATATGTACAAAAGAGTTGTTTGCTTGCTTGCCAGACCGTTATTCGCGGGTCCGTCGGAGCTGAAACGGTTTGCAGGGTTACCAAACGTTACTGAAAACCGAATGTTACCACCTACCGGAACAAGCAGGGTGTACAGGTTAGCCATCGTATCGGTACTCTTAGCCATTGTATCAGTGTTTGCGCCGCGAGCGGCACCTTATTTCCACTTTGTCTGACTGGCGGTTGAGATGCTTTCCCCAGGTTTCAGACGATGCTCTACGATTTGTGATTGTGCGTGGAAATAGCGGATGTGCGTCGTGTTCGTCTTCTAGCGTGTTGGTGTTTTGGAGACGCGGACCCTGGCGTCAACGTGTACAGGGCAGCTGTGTAGCAGGGTACCTTCACACGCTGTGGTTGCGGCGTATGTTAATAGCGGTTTCCGTGAGAAAGAGTGCCCGTTTGAATCTGAGTGAGAGAGGGCAAGAGTGAGCGAGAGTGAGCGAGAGTGAGCGAGCGAGGGGAAGAGAGGTGGAGAAGAGACTGAGACACAGACAGAGAAAATGACTGGGACATAGACAGAAAAAATTACTGAGACAGACAGAGAGTTCATCGAGTGAAAGGAATGTCTGATTTAAATATAATAATTCATGTTTTTGTATTTGTATGGTTTCAAAAAAAGAATTATTTTATTAAAATAAGGCCTTCCTTTCACTTGATTAGCATTTGTCACATCAATATTTTTAAGAGACAGAGACAATGACCGAGACAGAGACAGGGTTGGTGGTGTTATTTTATTGTAGTTTGTGTTTGACCGTTGTGACGTGTCGAACTGTAATGGCATTGAGAGACAGGCTTAAGCACTGCGGTGTGTACATGAATCTCCTCATCCAACTTGTGTATGTGCTATCTGGATCATACAACACACGTGGCCGATGTACATATGTTTGTGTATCCGCGCATGACTGCGACAGTGGCAAACGAATGAGTTCAAAAGGTATGATGTATTTAATTGAAACACAGTGTTTTACCCTTCATGGCCGGTTTCCACTCACAACAGATATACGCGTGGTGTATCTGACCAACGGCCGTACAATGGTACAATGTCCACTGGTCCACGGCTTGCGCTGTTTGTGGAGTGAGCTGTGACAATAAACGATGCAGATACAAATATATCAAGCGTCTTCGGCAGGCCTCGCATTGCCGAGTTTGATCCGACAGGCTATGAAAAGCTACTGCATAACAGCCGGATCGATCGATGGTTGAATGCCCCGTTCTCGTAAATCATACAAACACGCACATCAGCCGCTGGAGCACACGTTCACACTAGCAGAAAAAGGCACCAGCTCCATTGGTGGATACTCGACTAGACATACAACGACGTGGATATTCGTAAAAGACAACCCGCATATGAAAACTTGCTATATAAGTCGCACACTTTGACAAAGTACCTGATAGACGGATGAGTTTCGAACACCCATTCGGTGATGCGATGGTATAACTTGCGTAAATCCGACCATCAGCCTGACCTGCAGGTATTGTTACCAGGGTGATATTGGATCCTGTATGTACTGAATAAGAGTCTGGGTCAGGTGTGGCCGATCTGACACGACTTGCAGTGTCCCAACCGACGGCTACCGATGACCTCAACCACAGCCAATATAAACTATATACACGCACGCACGGCGTTTCACACCCCGCCCCAGCGTGCGGGATATGATGAGGGGCAAACTTTCACGCCAGGGCAGGGGCAGCCCTGACCGGGAATATGTCAAGTCACAACCTTCTGCCGCTCTCAGCACCAATCATTAACCATTGTCAACCGCTCTCTGCAGCTCTCTGCCGCTCTCTCTGCAGCTCTCTGTCGCTCTCTGCAGCTCTCTGTCGCTGTCTGCAGCTGTATGCAGCTCTCTGCCGCTCTCTGCAGCTCTCTGCCGCTCTATGCAGCTCTCTGCAGCTCTCTGTCGCTCTCTGTCGCTCTGTCGCTCTGCCGCTCTCTGCCGCTCTATGTCGCTGTCTGCAGCTCTGTATGCAGCTCTGTGCAGCTGTCTGCAGCTGTCTGCAGCTGTCTAGCTCTCTGTCGCTCTGTCGCTCTGTCGCTCTGTCGCTCTCTGCCGCTCTCTGTCGCTCTGTCGCTCTCTGTCGCTCTCTGCCGCTCTCTGCCGCTCTCTGCCGCTCTCTGCCACTCTCTGCCGCTCTGTCGCTCTCTGCACTGTCTTCAGTCCTCGAAGCGCAGTTCCTCGTACAGCCCGTGCCATCAGCCGGGACAGCCACAGCGTACCCCGGCCCCTCAGAGCCACTCTTCTTCACCGCCACCTGACCGGTCCACCGAGTCCGCACCAGCCGCCTGCGCCTCACCCAGCCCCTGCTCGGTGCGGACTGGCGCAGTCCCGGCAGTCCCGGCAGTCGTCACTGCCTCTCCCTCGTCAGATTCGGTGGTCGTTGGGTCCGGGTAGCGGTCGCTAACGGCCGCCAGCGGCACGAAGCGCCGGCCGTCGTAGCGGACGAAGTAGCGACCCAGCTCGCGGTGTTCGATCGGGAGTGGCTCGGCCGCCAACTCCAGGTTCTCTGTCAACAGACACAGGGCAGAGCTGTGAAATATGAACGGACACGGGGACACGCGAAGGTCAAGGTCAAACCGGTCACGTGAAGGGAGGCACAGACGATCACGGGAAGGAGGCAATATATATATATATATATATTACATAGTGTTTTCTTGCTAAGGGTTTGCAGTAGCTTACAAAATAATCATCGTACGAGCGGTGAATGTTGATTGCTGAATGATCTAGAAGCTTTGGCTGCAGCTTCGGCGAACTTTGCGATATCGTCCAAAGAAACACACATGACAAATCAGTACAAAAAGGCACAATAATTCAGTATCATCCATACATCAGATTACAACAGAAAGCTCCATGCATTATTTGTTATTAAACTCGTTCACAAAACCAAGTTTGCATAGCCGGCTACACAACCATGTGTCCGGTATCCGGGGTTTTCATCGCGAGCCAATCACTGCATACGGTGGCGTGGCTGTCGCCTGGCTTCTGTGTTACCCAGGCGTAACCATGCCGGTACCATTACAGCGCGCAGGCGGCGGCACAGCAGTCGATATCGCCTCTGGCTACCTTTAGAGCTCGCCCCGCACGCAGCGCCGCCCAGCAGCAGAACACTGCCACCGACACACCTCTCAATATAGCACCTAATCATCCGGTAGTTTAGCTCCCACACACAACCAGCATCGACCCCAGACGTCAGTGTGTCACTGAATTCTAAAAATACACGTGCTATTGTTGAGAGACAGCATGCTAACCCCAGCGATACGGACAAGTTCCGCGGCCGGATCGGTGTCACCTCATTCCGGGTATGGATTTTTGTGTTTGATCGGCTGGCTGCGCGCAGTGACCGGTGATACGGTGGGCGGTTGTGTTATTTTCTGATGAATGTAAATATGGTGTGTTACGAGTTGGCGCCTTGAATTAAAAGCTTTTTAAGCTTTTGCGCCAAGTCGATATCAATGGGTGTACTGAACGAAATATGTTGAAGTATAATAACTTGTTGATGATGATGTGATATGTGCTCGATTGGCACTCGCGTGATGTCACACGCACAACCCTGCTGTCTTCGTCCGCAGCCAGATACGCCTAATTAGCCTGCAGTCGACACGCAGAATGGCGGGGTGGGGCAGCCTGAGGCGGGGTGGGGCAGGGATGAGCGGGTTCGGGCAGGGATGAGGCGGGGGCAAGAGGTGGGAGCAGAAGGCAGAGTGGAGCAGGGGGCAGGGTGGAGCCGATGCGGGTCCCGGGAGGTCCGGTACCTGCCGACGGGCCTGACACCGGCGTATTGACCTGGGTGGGGGCGGGGTGGGGGCGGAGGCAGCGCGTGACCCTCCCCCCATCGACCTGCGGAATCGATGGTCGGCGGCGGCGGTGACGGGGGTGGTGGGCGATGTGACAGCTCACACCAGTAGCACCCGTGCGGAGGGTCGGCTGCGCCAGCGTGTCACCAGAGCTCAGCCGCGCCAATGGGTCACCTGCGCCAGACGTCCGCCGCCATGGAGCCGGTGCGTCAGCTGCGGCTGCTGGCGGCCGGCTGTCAGCCGTGGAACCCGAACCTGTGTGTGGCCGCCGCGCCATGTTTCGCGTACGCGGCGACACAGTCTGTGTACGTGTATCGTGAGTCGCCCGCGCGGCGCGGCGTCTGGCGGCTCGACTGCATCCTGACCGCGCACAGCAAGCTCATCACGTGCCTGGACTGGCTGCCGGGGGGACTTCTCGCCACCTCCGGCGCTGACCGGCAGCTCTGCGCGTGGAATGTCGCCGAGCAGCGCGTGGTGGCCCGCGCCGCGCTGCCGTTCCCGCCCCGCCTGGTCGCCTGGAGCCCGCACGACGCCGACCTGCTGGTGGTGAGCGGAGCGCGGGGTCCCCTCCTGGCTTGGCGATGTCTCGACTCGGACATCCTGGCACCGCTGCGGGCCGACAGCGCCGCGCCGTTCGCCGCTGAGGTGCAGCAGCTCGCCTGGCACCCGCGGCGACGCAAGATCGCCGTCGGCCATAAGAACGGCACTATCAGCCTGGGCCGCCAAATGGGGGTCGAGTGCGTCGGACAACGTGCCGCTGCCGGAGCCGGACGCCGACCGAGAACGACCGGTCACGCGCTCGCCTGGGACCAAACGCTCTCTGACGACTTACCTGCTGCTTGTCCAGAAACAACAGGGTCTGTCCTGCTCGACACGAACACAGTCACCGCCATCATGCGTTCGAGCGTCCGTCCCCAAGCGGCGACTGCCCCTCAACCTGGTTCGCTAACGCGCCCGGTGTGTTCCTCGCGGCAGACACCGGCAGTGGAGTGCTGTCGGTGTACAGCGCAGGAGCCGCGGCGCCGCTCCAGCGCACCTCCGTCAAGGCGTCCGGCTTCCACGGCGCACGGCTGCTGGGCGGGGAGGGCGCGAAGCCGGCGGCCGGCAGCAGCACGCCGCCCGGCCGCCTGCTGGGGGTGTTCGACGACGGAGGCGTCGGCGTCTTCTGCCTGACGTCACGCCGCTGGGAGTTCCTGCAGGAGTCGGGCCACACAGAGACCATCTTCGACGTCCAGTTCCAGCCGGGTCACCACGACCGGCTCGCCACCGGCTCGTACGACGGGACGATCAAGGTGTGGAGCGCCAGACATCTGAGGCCGCTGCACGAGCACCGCGCCAAAACGATCGTGTACGCCGTGTCCTGGGCGCCGGCCGACCTGGGCTGTCTCGCCGCCGCCACCTCCAGCGAGGGCGTCCTTCTCTGGAGCCTGCACAAGCACCGCGTTGTGAAGCAGTTCCGAGACCACGGGTCGGAGAGTGTGTACAGCGTCAGCTGGAACGGACACGACTCCCGCCGCCTGGCGTCGGCTGGAGGCGACAGCACGTGCGTTGTCCGCCAGGTGGATGGTACCCTCCTCCGCACCTACCCACATCCCTCCGGGGTATACGGCTGTGCCTGGCGCGACGCCTCGCGGCTAGCTACCGGCTGCAAGGACGGGATCGTGCGTGTGTTCGATATAAGCCGCAACCAGACCACGCCTCTGCGCGAGCTCAAGGGCCACGTGGAGCGTGCGTTTCAGGTGCGCTGGAATCCCATCATTGAGCGTGTGCTCGCGTCAGGTTCGGACGACGGCACGGTGCGCGTGTGGGACGCTGACAGCGGGGAGTGTCTACGCGTGCTCCTCGGCCACCACGGCCACGTGCGCGGTCTCACGTGGTGCCCCGAGCTGGCGCACGTGCTCGTGTCCGGCTCGTGGGACTACACGATCCGCGTGTGGGACGCGCGCACCGGCCGCTGCCTGCACGTCATCAAGGAGCACGCGGCTGACGTGTACGGACTGAGCCTGCACCCGGCGCGTCCGTTCCTCCTGGTCAGCTCCTCACGTGATTCGACAGTGCGTCTCTGGGACCTGACGCCGCTGTTCAGCCGGCTCTACACGCGGGCGCTGGTGTCGGAGCGGGCCGCGGACGTGCTGGCCGACCCGACGGCGGCGGCGGCGGCGGCTGCGGACGGTGCGGCGCTGAACCCGCAGCAGGAGGAGCGACTGGCTGGGCAGCAGGCGGTACTGCTGCGGGGCCGCTGGTCAGCAGCCAACGACCGTCTCAGGCTCATCAGCGCGCTCTTCACGCCCGACCCAGACGCGCAGAACCTCTGGGACCTGGTGTCTGTGCAGCTGGGAGAAACAGACACCGGCAAACTGTCCTCCGGCTACAGCGACGGTGTGATACACCGGCGTCACCTGGCCGCCTGCCTGACAGGCCGCGCCGCTCAGCTGCAGAGGGCTCCACCGGCCGAGCGGCTGGCTGCTGGCGGCGGGGCGGCGGCCGCGCGACGCAGCGCCGCCGCACTCTATCTCCGCTGCGGCCAGCTCCGGCGCCACTGCGACACGCTGGTGGAGCTGGGCGAGTGGGACCGGGCGCTGGCGCTGGCGCCGGGAGTCTCCTCCGGCTACTGGCAGCAGATGGTGGAGCGGCGGGCTGCACAGCTGCTGGCTGAGGACTCTGACGAGCTGCCAGCGTTCAGTCTGGCCGCTGGACAGCCTCAGCTGACCGCCGAACTGCACCGCCGCCGCGGAGAACCGCTCGCCGTCCTCGAGGCAGCCATGGTGCGGTCCACTCGTGACCAGCCACCGCCGGCTGAGAGCAACCCTGCTCCAGCCCCGGCCCCGGCCGCGGTCGACCCGCCGCCACCATCCTCCGAGGACAGAACGGAGCTACTGACGGCCGCCGGCCAGGCGTGCGAGTGGCACCTGGAGCGCGGCCGGCCCGTGCTGGCCGCCTGCTGCCACCTGGCTGTTGACGACGTGCCCGGCTGCCTACGGGCACTGGTGCGCGGTCACCTCCGCGAGCTGGCCGTGGCGCTGTACAAGCTGCTCGGAGGCCCCACAGACTCCGTGCCGCAGTCTACCGAGCTGACAGAAGCGCTGACCGGTCTAGCTCGGCACTGTCAGGCCGGTGCTGACTATCAGACCGGCGCTGCGCTGCTGCAGCTCGTGCAGGACCCCGTCACGCGTCAGCACGGCCTCCGCGAGCTGGCGGCGTCTGAGGACGAGGCGCACGCCGCCGAGGCGTACAAACTGGCCGGCTTCGGCAGCGCGGCCGAGTGTCTGACACGGGCCAAGGAGCGGTCCGCGGCCGGCGGGGCGGAGGACGAGGAGCAGGTGGTGCTGCTGCTGCTCGGCGGAGAGCTGGAGTCGGCGCTGACGCTGGCGCTGCGGCTGGTCGACGCGCGCCTGCTCTCCGAGTCGGAGTCGGAGCAGGCGGCGGCGCTGCGCCTGCTGCAGCTCTGCGCCGCCGTGCCGCGCCGCTTCTCCAGCCGGCTGTCCGGCTTCCTGCCCACCCTGACGGCGCTGGCCGGGTTCGCCGGCGGGCGGGCGGCGCTGCGGCGCGGTCACACCTCGGTCGCTGAGCTGATGCTGCAGCACACGGCCGCCGGTCTGCGGCTCATCACGCAGCGCGCGCCGCGGCTGACGCTGCAGCACGTTCAGACGCTGCTGGAGGAGGCGCGCGGTGCCGGGCCGGACCGCGGCGCAGTGCTGGTCACCGGGTGTCAGCTGCCCAGCCACGGCCGTCTGCTGCGCTGTCATCTGACAGGACAGGTGATCCGCGGCCCTGTCTACAGACTGGAGGACGGAGAGAGCGCGCTGCCGGCCGGGCTCGCAGTCATGTGGGCCGCAGTCAACCGCTACAGCCCACTGCGCACCGGCGCTCAGATGTACCCCTGAGGTGCTCAGATGTACCCCTGAGGCGCTCAGATGTACCCCGAGGTGCTCAGATGTACCCCTGAGGTGCTCAGATGTACCCCTGAGGGGCTCAGATGTACCCCTGAGGTGCTCAGATGTACCCCTGAGGTGCTCAGATGTACCCCCGAGGTGCTACAGATACCATCCCTGCTGATAGCCCAGCTGATTACCAGCACCCCAGCCGTCCCACTGAGAAGAGGGCAGGACGCCAGCCTAGAAACCGGTTGTTACCAAGAGTGCCGAGAACCCCACTGCCGTGATAAGACAACAGTTGAGTTTGCCCGTCTGTTGTGGTTGAGGCATGTCGCATAACCTGTTCCATTTTTGTTTTTGTCTTTAAGAATTAACAGCTCAACAAACGCTTATGATATATTTGTCACACTCAGCAGCTTATAAAATCAATGACGAAATGTAACGTCTTCTGACTTGGGTGGCTTCGTTCGATGATGGCTAAATTTAGCTTATGTTCAAAAGCTCTTTAATTTACCAATATGAAAGCAGGACTTGCACATAAATTACAGTGAGAGCAGGTGTGGAACAATGTCAAACATGACAAAAATACTTCGGAGTGCCATACGAGTTACATTTATTGGAATGTTTCCGGGATTGTACCCGAGATTGTTGATGTTGTTGGCCTCGCCGGACGTGTATTTTCTGTATTTTCACTTCTGTATTTTCACTCTTCTGTCCAATGACACATTGGACAGACATTGGGTACATGAGATGTACACTATCCACATAAACGACTGAAGAAGAGAATCTTGCTAAGAAGATCAGAATTGTCCGGATCCGTGAGGCCAAGTGGCCTTCTTAATTCCGTACTATATAAGTAAGTAAGTGTATCGACCATACATAGTTCGTTGTGCACACCAGATCCGTCCGCAGTGCATACTATTACTAGCACGACACAAGCTCACTAATGTGTGTTCGCGCGCAAACCATACAAGCTCACTGATGTTTGTGTTCGCGCGCACACGACACAAGCTCACTGATGTGTGAGTTGGCGCGCAGTTTATGCACGGCGTTCGACAGGGCCGACAATGTCGTCTTTCTGGTGGCCAGTGCTCTGGCGTGATATAAGCCTACCGGTGCCGTCCCGTGTGGTGTGCTAAGATGGATGCCGGCTCCGTCCGTCACCGGCAAAGCAATGTATGAAGACTGAGGATGTGATGCTCACTGTGGTTTGTGAATACATGCGCAATGCTTCAGTGACTGTAGAAGGCAGACAGAGCGGACAGTCGCCAGCCAAAGGTGAATCGGAAAACTCCTAAGCGGACGAGATAAAGCCAAACATACGATTGAGTTTAAATATGACCTTATATTGAAACTTAGCTAAACGGTAGTTAGCGGTATGGAGTCGTTGCCTGTTTAAAATACTAGTGCAATTGAAAACTCGGAAGAGAAACACAATGCATATTTTATCTACACGGCACTCTAATGTTTGTTTGTTTATTGTGTTTGTTTTTGTTTTGTTTTTTTGGGGGGGCGCCGACAACTAAGGTCAAATTGCGCCCAACGGCACTCTAATGGAAACCGAGGCTCTATTCGGCAGCTGCTGTCAGCGCACACGAGCTGTTTTCTATTGGCCAGCGCTAACGATATATGCTGGCAGTGTAAACGTTAGGGCAATGCTTCTAATAGCGAAAGCCTATCTGGAGCCTACCGATAATTGTGTTATTCCGCACTGATCTCGTAGCCTTAGGTATATCTCAGCAGCTAGAGTGAATCTGGAAAAATGAAGTATATGGCTAAATTCAGAAAAATATGTTCTATAGACCAGTGTCAACAATTCCCATCAGCGATGCAAGTAGGCTATAACGCTGTAAAGCGCTTATAAAACCGAACGCAGCTTCTGTCAGCGTATTTAGCTGTACTCAGACATACAGACAAACAGACATACGTGTATTGAAGTCATCCACAATCAGCTTGTGGCTATTAAAACCCCACAACAACAACAGCAGCAACAAAACAATGTCAAACGAACAAATACAAACTGTGTCATGCAGCACAATCGTGGATACGGTACAGGGGCAGTAAAGATGCGGACAGAAGCGCACACGAGTGACGAAGGGTATAGCATAGCGTTGGGTTTGTCAGTTCAGTCCGGTCGAGGCGTAGCCGCCAGGAATTGCCGCCTCAGGTGAGGGCCGAACAGATGCGTCGGGAGTCGCACCAGCTCAGGTGGGACAGTGTTGTATAAGACAGGCGCCCGGTAAACAAACCACCGGCAAACCAACCGCTTTTTGCCCATTCCGGTAACGGAAACCTAGGGCACGTGAGAGCTCATGCCCCCCCCCCCCCGATTTGGTCGGTCGTGTGTCTCCACCATAAGTGGCAAAGCCGGCGGCGAGTGACTCCGGTTGCCCGCGACATCTCACTTTGGGTGTCAGGCACAGCGTTTGGCGATTAGTGAGCTGCTTTGCATTGAGCCAACCCAGTCTGTTCAGGAAGTTCGAAACGTGATCAAATGATTGGCGACCGTAGATGACTGACGCTTTATAGTTGCTATTTTTGTAATGCCAGCAAATAATGTTTAAGTGCCGCTTCCGTAGACCATAAGGCAATACCGAACTAACGAAAGAACTAGGGCATCGAGCCAAGCAATGAAGACCCTGCCACTGCCGAGCGAAAGCAGTGTCGGCTGCAGCGAGCAGCTGTCTAGTGAGCGGCTGCCTAGTGAACGGCTGCCTAGTGAACAGCTGTCTAGCCATCATATAGTGATACCTATTCTACGGCCACTGCCGAGCACACGCCACCACGGCGTGCCACCGGCAGGACGCCGGGCAGGCGGACAGGGGGGGGGGCACCTACCGGTCGGCGGCGTACGGATCGACAGGGGGCAGAGAGGGGGGCACCTACCGTCGGCGGGCGTATCACCGCGTAACGGGATCGACAGGGCAGACGGGGGGGGGGCACCTACCGTCAGCGGCGTACCGGGTCGACTTGTCATCGGCCAGCACGTTGAAGAAGGGCTGATGTCGGCCCAGCGGCAGCCGGTCCACACCCATCTGGTCGATCCAGCCCTGTCATGGGACAGCACAGCGTACGGTCAGGTCACACAGCACAGCACAGCGTACAGTCAGGTCACACAGCACAGCACACAGCTAAATAACACAGCATAGCACACAGCTAAATAACACAGCACGCCACACAGCCCGGCATACAGCATAGCACGCCACATAGCACACAGCACGGCACACAGCACGGCACACAGCACGGCACACAGCACGGCACACAGCACGGTACACAGCACGGTACAGTGCACACAGCCGTCAACAGAACGTTGCGGCGAAGACGTAATGTTTGAGCGATAATGCAGCAGTTCGTAATAAGCTCCTTTGTGTAGGCGAATGTCGATTGTAGACCTAAGCTCACCAGATATTGACGATTGGCAGGGCGCAGTCCGAGCCCAACACTAAATACCGTTTATGAGGTTGCAAACCGCAGCATGGGTGACACTTATTACATCAATGTGTGTGCAATGAATTGTGCATCTTACAGTGGATACTTCACTTATCCGAGCAACTGTTTGAGACATACAATTTTACACCAAATGACCAAATATTGTGCATTTGTATACCTGTCTCCATAATTTGGGTGTTTTCCTTCAAAAGGACATGACGGAAACACGTCTGTACACACACACCATATCATTACGAGATAAACACAACGTCAAATATACGGCTGAACGGCGACTCGCATGAAAACAAGAACCAACAGACAAAGCATCAGCCCCACTCCCCAGTGCAGGTGACGCCCGCCACACTGAGAACGGCAATAAAGCCTTCCTGGAAATACTGACGGCTGGCCAACCACAGTCAAATGTCAGCTGGTCGCATGGTGTGTCCAGTTTTAATGAGCCTCCCGAGTGTATCACGTCAAGGGTCGTTGTTATGGGTATCGATTAATCGAGCACAGTGTCACGCCACGCTACAATAACAAGACGTCCCAGGTGACCAATGTCTCTGACATTTGTCAGAGACATTGGTCACCTGGGACACCAGACATTGGTCACCTCCAGGTGACCAATGTCTCTGACTATTTGTCAGAGACATTGCTCACCTACAAGTGACCAATGTCTCTGACAATTTGTCAGAGACATTGGTCACCTGGGGCTTGTTCTTGTAACGTGGCTTGTAACGTTGTTCTTGTAACGGCTTGTCAGTGACACACCGTGACAAGTGAAACATATCAAGTTAGAAGTGACAATTACGGTAGACGCCAGAGGATTGTAACATGTATGATATATGATGCATGTTATACATGATCGATACATGGCATATACGCCAAACATCAAACAACGTTAAAGTCCATGATACATGTCACTCGGTCACTAAATGACATAATGATGACCGCCATGAAAACTGTGCTAGTGATCGTGCCAAGGTGCGGGATTCTCGTGCCTGGTGGTTTATATCAGGCGATGAGACATTCACCCGGTAGTCTGTGACGACCAATGCCACGCGGGAAGATTCAATTTAAATGTCAAAGTTAAACGTTTCTCCTAATGCCCTGTAGTGTCTCCCAACGATCCCAACCACTTCACGTAACTAATACCCAGTCTCGAAGCTCCCTGGAGCTCTCCGGATCTCACTGAAACTATGCATCACAAACCATACAGACTGCCACTCCATGAGAAAGCACCATTCCACAATATTTCCTTGTAAGCTTATACGAGCCCATTCAGGTCCATTCGATTTCACATAAACTCATTACGCTCATTCAAGCGTATGGTAAGGCGTAACTACACCAGTGAAACGACCAATGTCAGTTTTCACCGAAATGGCGGTGCAACCCTGTGACTTGTCAGAAAATGTGAGGGGAAAATTAGGGTCATCAAATTAGATATTACATTAACTATAATTTGTGACCCAATTTAACCACCTCTAGTTATAGCTTTACTTAAAATTTATAGATGAGAGACATTATCATCGCTGTTATTCAGACCTTGATGACACATGTGCCAAAGTGTCATTCCTCGACATAAGCTGACCAAGCTGGTGTCATTGTAATCACATGAAAAGAGAGTGAGTGAGTGAGTGAGTGAGTGAGTGAGTGAGTGAGTGAGTGAGTGAGTGAGTGAGTGGGTGAGTGAGTGAGGTGAGTGAGTAGAGTGAGTGAGTGATGTGAGTGAGTGATGTGAGTGAGGTGAGTGAGTGAGGTGAGGGAGTGAGTGAGTCATGAGTTGGATGAGTGATGTAGTGAGTGCAGTGAGTGAGTGAGTGAGTGAGTGAGTGAGTGAGTGAGTGAGTGAGTGAGTGAGTGAGTGAGCTGACCCACCTCTGATGCGTCACACGTTCGGGTCCAGCCGGCCACCACAGCCTGGTAGTGGTACTTTCTGTGCCGCACGATACATCCCACGCCGAACCTCCGCTGTACCGGCGCTGCGTTCCGACGGAGACACACCGCCTGGAAACACGGTCACACTGTCACACACGCACACAACGTCACACAAGGGGACACACCGCCTGGGAACACGGTCACACTGTCACACACGCACACAACGTCACACAAGGGGACACAACGCCTGGGGGCACGGTCACACTGTCACACAGGCACACAACGTCACACAGGAGGTCACACCGCCTGGGGACACGGTCACACTGTCACACAGGCACACGTCACACAAGGGGACACACCACCTGGGGACGCTGTCATCATAACAACAGCAACAGCTGCTGTTGACACCAGCACGTCAAAGGTGACACCAGAGAAGACCAAAACTGTACGAGATGGTTGCACACTATGCACAACTGCACAGGGGCACGCTGGTAGCATGGCGTTTAAGGGAATGTTTCACATTTATATTGGGTTTGAACTGAGATAGCCATTATCTTTGGCCGTTATTGAAAAATATAAATTACTAAGACCATTTTACCAAAACTTAGACGTTTTTAAGCAATTGAATTCTGAATTTGCAAAAGGGGTCTATGCAAGTCCCGACGCTGTTTGGCTGACAGCCGCTTCATGACTGTTGGTCCAGGGAGAAAACGACTTGAATTTCTCGAACCATGATTGGATTACCTACCATCGTGCTGAGCAGCACTAACTTCATATTTGTTTACTAAACCGGAGTATATTTAACAATTTTCCGAAAGGTGAAACATTCCCTTTCAGTTTGATGAAGTACAGCTTTAGCGTTGGACATTCTTATTGAGACGCAGACTATGACGTGGGCTATATTTACTGAAAGCTTAAATGTATCTTAAAGCAGCTAGTGTACGGAAAGACGTTGCGTCAGTCAGTTCTCACCTCTCTGTGCCGCTTCAGCTCCTGCAGAATCTGCTCATAGCGCTGCTTCATTAACGCCATGGAGTCCCGCAGACCTCCTCTCTCCTGTTCTGACAGGGTCGTCCCGTACTGCTGCAGAAACCCCTGACAGTTACACAGCCACGGTCAGTCCCTCCCACTCCTGTTCTGACAGGGTCGCCCGTACTGCTGCAGAAACCCCTGACAGTTACACAGCCACGGTCAGTCCCTCCCACTCCTGTTCTGACAGGGTCGTCCCGTACTGCTGCATAAATTATTGACGGCAACAGAAGCCCAGCAGGCAGCAACCAATATGTCATTTCACAAGAAGCAGCACATCGTATTTGAAATTAGACACTACCAAAAAACTGCAATGATATTCGAAAGCAAGCAAAGTCTACGAAGCATGGCCAAACAAGAACCAATGACAGTTTACAAAGGAGTAGAAGAGTTTTTAGCCAGAAGGGATGTGTGAACGCGATGGACCCAACTGATCCAGGCATGGAAATTCGTAACGTAATAGCAAGCCCTAGGCAACAAATGTCAGGATTATTTCGGTCTCGTAGTTAGATAATAAGTCACACATTAATTGGTGTGCGGCAGGAGAACCCGCTGCTGTACTGCGGGCGGGGCGCTGGGTCAGGGGTGCTGGGAGGTGAACAGTGGACGGTGGACGGTGGGAGGCTCCTGTCGTGTGTGGTGGACGGTGGGAGGCTCCTGCCGTGTGTGGTGGGCGGTGACCGTGGGCGGGACGCTGGGTCAGGGGTGCTGGGAGGTGAACAGTGGACGGTGGACGGTGGGAGGCTCCTGTCGTGTGTGGTGGACGGTGAGGGGCTGACCGTGGGCGGGACGCTGGGTCAGGGGTGCTGGGAGGTGAACAGTGGACGGTGGACGGNCGACGGTGGGCGGTGGATAATGAGCACTACAGTGAGCCGCGGTGGGCGGAGGCCGGCTTCTGACGGGCAGTAGGCGATGATTGGTGAACAGTGACCGGTGAGCAGTGGATAGCGGTAATTGGTCTCGCACCAGTCATGCCAGTAAACACCACCAGTGGCGTCCACCCAGCCTCAGCCACCCACCTGCATCAAGTCGTGTATGTACATGGGCCGTATGCCGCCGAACACCTCTGACAGCTCCTGCAGCAGCGGGAAGCCGAGCCGACAGTCTGTGCTGGACCAGACGGCCAGCGCGTTCAGCGACAACAGGTCGGCGTCTGTCAGGTGCGCCGTCCGGTGACCGGACATGATGCCCACCACCAGGCGGTTCAGCAGCTGACGGAAGAGCCGGTTATCGGACACACACAGCCCTGGGGCGGATCCAGAGGGGCGCCGCCTCCCCCAGGCGCCCGGGTCGCGTGGCCGGGCCGTGTTTTGGCCTCCCCCAAACCTCCCCGGCTTGGGAGGCCAAAAGCACGGCTCGACCCGCGACCCGGGCGCCTGGGGGAGGCCGCGCCCCTCTGCAGCCCCCCCCCCTCTGGATCCGCCAGTGACACAGCCGACCATCGGTCAGACGGCTGCCCCGCCATGACACCCATAACTACATTCTAACATCTCCCAAACGACATGTAGCAATCGCATTATGCGAACACAACAAACAGTGATAATGATAATGCAAATTAACAGGGACGACCAGCGTTGGATTTCTGGCCGCTTTCTGGTCCCGGTACTTTGCTCTCTTCAATGAGTTACTCCCGTTTGTGCCTCAGCCCTTCGGGTCAAGCAATCCTCGGGTCATGCTGCGGCGCATTCCCCCCGCTGAGTGCAAACCTTTGTTGCACAACTGAGTTATATTCTGGACTTAGATATAACCTAGATTAAATGTAAATAAAAGTACCCATAATTCAAGTAATAAGTACGTACCACGGCTAAACATATACCTCTATATTCTGTAGTCCAGAATATTACTATTCTGGAGTTCAGAATATAACTCATTTGTGAACAAAAGTTTGCATCTCAACTGGTGTTTACTTCGGCAGCGTTCGCTGAACCCGAAAGTCTGAGGCCGAAACGGGAGTAACTCACTTTGAAGAGAGTAAAACACCGGACCAGAAAACGGCCAGAAATCCAACACTGGGGTCGACACAACTAATTATCGGTCATACAGGGACCAACTGTCAGTGGCTGCCACACCAACACGCGTGTTTAGACGTTAACTGCACAGCTACCAAGATGGTTAGGAAAGAACCAAGTAGCGGTGTCATTCTGAATTCCCATCGCCGTGCCTTTTCCATACGATCTCCGAGTACGATCATCGAGCCGGCTCCGATACTGTGACTGAGGTGACAGTGAGCAGCCTGAGACAGCCCTGAGTAAGGTGACACCTATCGGTCAGAGTCGATGACCTGACCTAACTGGTGCTGCGGGATATCGGCCTGGGTCAGTGACCTGACCTGACCTACCTGGTGCCGCGGGATCCGCTCGAACGAGTCCCGGTCGACGTGCCTGGCCCTGATGCGCAGGTACGGGTTGGCCAGAATCTCCTCCCTCGACTGCCGCAGCCCTCCACGCACCACCGACACAAACAGACTCTCGCCGCCGTCCCTGTGCGGACATAGGGACACTGGTCAGTTCACGACGCTCCGAACAGAGTCATAGCTGCCGTCCCTGTCCGGACATACGGATACCGGTCAGCCCACGACGATCCGAACAGCTATAGCTGGGTCTGTCACTGCCGCTCCTGTAGTAGCTAACCCGACACAGAGGCACACGTGAAACCGCCACTGTCATTCTGCTCAACACTGACATAGGCATTACGTCACCATCAGCCTTGTGTTAATGTCCCAGCATGGCCACAGATGAGCCAACACTCCACCCACATACAACCCTGCCTGAACCCGCAGACTCGGGGTGAATCCATCGTAAACCGTTATACAGCAGCCGGCCTATCCTAAAACCCTGGCCATCAGCTGTCAGCATGTCCAGAAGTAGCCCTCCAGCCCTGGTCCTTCCCCGCCACTCCCCGCTCCCCTCCCCTGCGACACTCACCTGGTCTGCCAGCGGAGCAGGCAGTTGCCTGGGAACCTCACTGGGTGCATGTTGACCCCCAGTAGACCGGCCACGGTGGCGTACATGGCTGACAATAGTGCCGACCAGTTGATCTGTGACGAGTGGACACCACAGAACAGCTGTGGGGTGGAGACGGGGGGAGGTTAGCCCGGCAGGAGGGATCTCCGACGAGTGGGCACCACAGAACAGCTGTGGGGTGGAGACGGGGGAGGTTAGCCCGGCAGGAGGGACAGGGGTACTCGGTACAAAACCCACCCAGCACGTGCCATGATATTCTGTGTCTGCCTTCTGGCTTGGAGATGCAATCAAAAACTTGGTATCGGTATCCTTTTCAGCGTTTCTGATGCATGTCAAGCGGCTTTTGTTGACGATTGCGGGTCTGGCTAAACGTAGGTATCAGCAAGGCATCGGTACGAACCTGTTCGATATCGGCAAAAGCATCGACCGATAGGCCGACACTTTTGGCCGATCGGCCGATACAAAACACAAATCTCACCTCATGCGCCACAGCCTGGTATCCGGTCCGCGGTCGTCCGTCGTTGTCTCCCAGCAGGTCCAGATGGTCGAACAGCACCGTGTTCATGGCGTCCAGCACGGTCAGCACGTCCCGCTCGGACCACAGCGTCTGTCCGAACGGGTCCGACTTGCACTCGTTCCAGCGAGACAGAGGGTGGTCCGGCGCCGCCGAGCGCAGCTGGCTCAGAGACAGCGTGGCGATGTGTCTGTAGTGGCTGCCGGGTCAGGTCAGGTCAGGTCAGGTCAGGTCAGGTCAGGTCAGGTCAGGTCAGGTCAGGGCAGGGCAGGGCCAGGGCATGGGCAGGGCAGGGCAGGGGAGGGCAGGGCAGGGCAGGGCAGGGCAGGGCAGGGCAGGGCAGGGCAGGGCAGGGCAGGGCAGGGCAGGGCAGGGCAGGGCAGGGCAGGGCAGGGCAAGGGCAGGGCAGGGCAGGGCAGGGCAGGGCAGGGCAGGGCCAGGGCAGGGCAGGCAGGCAGGGCAGGGCAGGAGGGCAGGGCAGGGCAGGGCAGGGCAGGCAGGGCAGGGCAGGGCAGGGCAGGGCAGGGCAGGGCAGGGCAGTGGCAGGGCAGGGCAGGGCAGGGCAGGGCAGGGCAGGGCAGGGCAGGGCAGGGCAGGGCAGGGCAGCTGGTAGGGTCATGTCCGTAGCCACCGTCTGATCAGCAGACACGTGTTAACTCTGCAAATTATACATAAATCGCACATTGGACAGATGCATACAATATACATGTTTATTTACAATAAAAGTTTCTTTCAGCAGCAAAGTAAAAAAAAAAATGTGTCATACCTAGAGGCATCAACAAAATGCACACTTGCCATTGGCAAACACACAATGACTGAGTCAATGACCAGAAACTGCATGGGTTTTTAAATACCGCTATAATCTTTCTTTCCAACCTCTGCAGCATGTGGGGGTTTTCACCGCGGCATCTCTCTCGTGAGAGATCACGAGAGTCGGTCTTTTAGGCGTGATCTCTCGATGGCGTGACCCCACAGTCTAACCACGTACTGTTGCAGCTCGGAGGCGTTGCGACGGGGCTGCTCCGGCGCGATCCACTGGTCGATCAGGTGCATCGCCTCGGGAATGTTGACGTGCTCCGACGGCCGCTGCATGAACTCGCGGAACAGCGGCAGCAGCACCCAGTCACGGTGCAGCTCGCGGTACAGCATGCGCGCGTAGTGGCGCCGCGAGATGTGCTCGAGACTGTCATCAACAGGACAGGGGGGGGGTCAGCTGATGGTCACTGGTGTACAGGGTTCTTTGTTGAACTATTGAGGTAATTGACAAATGGAAGTAAACAATGTCTTAACTGTGCTGCAAGAAAGCCTAAAACATACGTGATAAAAAATATATATTGTACTCACTCATCAGTAAGTTCTGTGTCCATCACCTCCAGTAGCTGGTCCTTCACCAGCACAGTGCAGTGTTTGGACACCAGTTCCTTCAGCTCCTGCATGGCTGGGTCCGGCAGGCCACCAATGGTGAAGTACTTGTTACCCATCTCGTCCAGCATAGTGCAGACTTCAGCCCCAAGGGAAGCATGCCAGGCAGCCAGCTGTTTCCAGCTGCCTCCTGACTGCTTCAGTGCCAAATAAAGCTCAGCTTTCTCACTCTTCAGCTTCAGGTGAGGGTACCTGATAAAGAATGGATAGGTTTAACTACCAATGCCAATGTGACATGGCTTATGTTCTGAGCCATTTTCCATAGTCAGTATTCTTCTTAGAAATATCCTAGCAATAGTCACAAAACCTGATCATTATTCCTTTCCAAGCAATCACAGGATCCTGAATCCTGATCTGTCAATGAATAAGCATGCAAAACTGGGCTTTGATATGTTATATGACTTAACAGTAACACATGTAAAAGATACACTAGTGAGAAATATTCGTTTTTATAGTTCATAATATTAAACAAGGCAAATATGCAACAAAGTATTACTGCAATTTGGAGAGAACAAATGCACTCATAACTTTATGGTAAAGGTGGAGGTGGTCTGTTGATCACAGGGTCATTTATAGCTGTTTTGTATGCATGGTCAACTCATAAAGTAGGCTAACCTAAGTCTGGAATTGCAAACAACTGGAACAGGCCAGTTCAACTTTGAGGATCAATACTTCATGATCTACTGATCTGATCTGTTATGATACATGAGAAGCCATGTCATCTGCGTCATCAGAAGCTGGCAGCAGAACTGTCTCAAGACTCTTGGCAATGTTTTAGGGCAACAAGAAGACTAGAAATTATATTTCAATGAGATAATGAATAATTGAAGGAAAAACTTGGAAGTAAGTCCATTTTCAATAAGAATTTACCTGAAACATAGGTGGTTCACCCTAATTTCAATACAAATAGGGTAAATAACCATATTGATGGATAGAATAAATAACTGTAAACCTGACAGATCCTAGCTAATACTTCCTCATATTTATAAAGTGCAGAATTTAGAAAGACCTCATGGACCTCATGGATACAAACATGAAAAATACCCAAACACAAGATTTTACATGCTATTAGTGATATAGTGCACCAGAATTGTCTATCATGAATAATAACACTTAAGTTTGGTGTTACAACATGTCCAGCATTCAGCATATATTGTTGTTTACTCTACCTCAAATTGCCCGACTTTACTTAAGTTGATGTCAGATTATCATATTTTTCATGCTAAAGGGGTGTAGACAACACATACATGGGCAGATCCAAAGCCCAAAGGGGGGCCACAGGGCCATCGCCATGCCCCCCTCAACCACCCAAAATTGGTGCAAATTTGACACAATTACTGAGATAATAGGAAATCTAAGCAACTTTTACAAATATATTTTTTATCAGTTATTAATACAAAAGCAAGCAAACTGCCAAGTTTTCAGAATTGTGTGATACTTTTTTGGGATTTGCCCCCCCCCCCCCCAAACTGACCAAAACCACCCATTCTGGATCCACCTATGAATACAGACACAGGCCAGATATACAGCTAACAACATGAAGAGTGGCACTAATGTGAATATACTAATTGGATGTGTACCAATTAGGCAATTACCAACCATATCCAAGTCGCAGTATGTACCTTTTATAAAATACAGTCTTCCACACTTTATCTGATTCTTGCACATTGCAAAGCCTCCAACATACTTGAGATATTGAGCAAAGAGACTGCATATCAAAGTGACAGAAAATAGTCTCAAGAACTTCATTGGGTAAACTGAGAAGTTCACTTTGATCAGACATATCCTGTCCCAAATTTTCATCAGGGTTATTCTGTTCCCGACTTGCCATTTCTTCTTCAAAGGTCTTGTCAGGAGGGCCCACGCTGACAACTACAAGTTAGAATATATCGAGCTAATTCACAGTTCATTCTTTGAGACACATACTGTCGTGAACAGACGGCGTCCAGCCAAAGAATGAAATATATTTCGTCCTATACTGTGCGGGGCATGAAAATGTTTGTAAACAAACGCATTCGCCCAAGGCTATAGAAGAACCATTCGCCTACCTGCGCCACAATTGAAACAAACTAACTTGTAACCAAAATGATAAGTTTGTCACCAAAAACATGTAAAATAATCAAAATCATTAACTGGAAGGCTGAAACTAAACCCAAAAAGGTGCTACACACCAGTACGAGCAAGTGATAATGAACCACTGAACATATCTGCGCTGGTCAGCCACCACACGCCCTTGACTTGGCTGTCTCTGATATTGTCTCCTCTTCGGAAACCAGCTCCCGCCGACGGTGACACACCAGCCTCGGGCACGCGAGGTCGCCGCACTGCTGGCACTTCCGGGTCGGGTGACGACCGATTCTGATTCTGTGCAGATAGCTTTGCGAGCGGCTCCAGCGGCCCGCTCGCAGCTGGTGCAAGTTGACGGTGTCATCGCAAGCGTCGGAAAGGGCAAGCTTCGGGGACCAGCCACCCATAACCCGCGTGCAGAGGGAGTCAGGCCAGCGGCTTCGCCAAGCCAGAGATCCGGCGCGGCTAACTGCCTTGGTGAGGCTGCGGACGTCCACCGGAACGTGTTCCCGCAGTAGGCTGGAGATCCCCCTGGGCCAGCTAGTCCACCTGTTTATTTCTGGGTAATCCACATTGAGCCGGGACCCACTGGAAGAAATCCCGACTGCCTCCAGGAGCAGGACCCAGATTGCCGCCCCTCAGCGCGGTCGTCTCCGCTCCGGCGCCTCTCGCGAGTGTGGCTGTCTCTCGCACCAGGGTACCAGAAGCAAACTGACCGGAAGCGTTTGCTTGTTTTAGGCTGCTGATGCGCACAAAATGGAGTGCAAGGCACAGGAACGAAGGCAGGCACGAGTGCCAGAAGATCACTAGTAAAATCCATTAAAAATAGCTAGGGGACGTATGCAGAGAATTAACATGAAACATGGACGATTTACTAGCATCACATGAAGTTTCTAACCGTTTGAAGCAGCGTCCATGCCCCCCCCCCTTCATCACCAACGTGCTCCCCACTCGCCGGTAGCGAAACCCATACCGTTAGTACTTCTGAGTCACTTCAGACCTCGTCACCTCGGAGTGCAGCTCACTGGCGGAAAACGTTACCGATGGAGCCAAGAACTTGCACAGACTATCAGTTGTCAATGTCACCTCGCTTCACCCAACTCAGCTCACGCAATTGTAAGCCGCTTTAAGACAAAGCAAAAATACAAAAACGACTTCCAGATCCTTGTCATTCAGTACTTCGCCAGCAATAATCTCCAGAACACGAACTTCTCATGTAGCCTCAGTTTCAGAACAAACAGCCGTTCAAATCCGCCATGTGTGTATTAACTATCTAATGCGCGATTATGATGAGCGGCGTCCGGGCGCCAGCGCCGGAGAGTCAATGATTGGCCGTGTCGCCGCTGCCACCACCTGCTAGACAGGCCAGTGGCGCCGCTCGGCGGGCGAACAGCGGGAATGCGCGCAACAATGCTGAAGTAACGCTGCAATAACGACGGTCGNTCATAAGAGTAGGGTTTGATGTAGAACGGTAGGTTGAGAGTGGCCGCATTTTTTTTTTTTTTTTTTTTTGGTGCTAACAACCTTAGGGGTGGGCGGACTTCGCCCCCTCCATGTGGTTCCGACTTGACGCCGGGCCTGCACGCGCACTGGCCCGGCGTCGAACGGTGTGTCACTTGCACTGCTCGCCGCAGTTCTGCCCGATTCAAAT
The DNA here is from genome assembly GCA_014673585.1 of Semibalanus balanoides. Lineage (NCBI taxonomy): Eukaryota > Metazoa > Arthropoda > Thecostraca > Balanomorpha > Balanidae > Semibalanus > Semibalanus balanoides. The sequence continues at coordinate 68,623 of VOPJ01000050.1, forward strand.
TGAAGTATATGATTGATCTCCATTTTGATTATAGCGGGATGGAGCATTATTTTGTTACAGCATTACAGTAGATTACAGGTATATATTATAATTTATACATACTCGTACGAGGTTCACTCCAGAAATTAGAGGTACACTCCATAAATTATACTCGTACAACTACCTACATATATAAATTTACACATTTGTGATATTGCGTTTTTTGGCGATGGCGTACCCTCTTCAGCGATGGCGCCCCTTGGTCGATGGCGCCCCCCAACGCCAATGTGTCCGTACCACTTCTTTGGGACGTGGTTGCGCCCCTGGTACCGTTTAAACACCGTCCGGCATCAGTGGGCTTGCGATACACTGTAGTGGTATATTTGCTACTAGAAGTATCAATGGAGACATCAAGAAAGCTGATTTTACTGTTGGTGCTCAGCTCAGTAATGAATTTTAGTCCTGATGTCTCCTCTAGTTTCATCTTCAAGTGATTTAGGCTGTCTAGGTTTTTGATATCTACGAGTATGTCATCTATGTATCTACACTAGAGTGACGGCCTACAAGGTAGGTTCTCTATGACCGTGTCTTCTATTGACGTCATGAAGGCCTGGGCGAACAGCACTCCCAGAGGTGAACCCATGGCAATGCCATCTATCTGGTAGTAAAGTTGTCCTGAGGGAGATCTGAACGGAGCTTTTGTAGTGCAAAGGCGCAGGAAGGCTGCCATTACGTGCGGTGGGAACTCAGGCGGTGCAAGAGTATGGCTATGATAGGCGTAATCGATCAGAATGGAGATGGTCCGCTCTACTGGCACATTCGTGAAAATATTAGTCACATCTAAGGACGCGAGAATGCCCTCTCTCTTAGAAGTCTTAAGCAGGTCAACAAATTCGGCTGAGGATCGTAGCGAGTGGGTCTGAGGGACGTAAGGGGTCAATATTTGATTTAGAGTTTTAGCCAGGGTGTAGGTCGGAAGGGGAATCTGGGAAATGATGGGTCGGAGGGGATTGTTTTCTTTGTGAGTTTTGACAGTGCCGTAGAAATATCCTGGTTTGTACTCACCGACTATCTTAGGTAATGATTGCGTCCCCGTGTGGTTGTTGGCTGCAGTTGATTAAGGTCGTTAGCTTGCTTCTAAGATCATCTACCGGGTTTCTTGATATTTTGCTAAACTTGCTGGTATCGTCCAGGACATCCTGTGCTTTCTTCCGATAATCGAGGCTGTCTAATATCACAAAGACTTGCGATTCGTCAGCTCGTCTGATAACGACGTCTTTGTTTTCACGCAATTCTTTTGCGGCTTTCCACAGATGCGGTGGCAGAGACGACTTTTTCTGCTAGTTTCTGTCCTTGGTGGCTTCTGCTTGGAGTTGCGGTTGGATGTCTGGGTTAACTGCTAGCTTGTCTTGGTTCTTCAATTTGCAGATGTCCTGGTAAAGAAGCTCGAGTTCTGCCTTTTTCTCTTCTTTATAGCCGCAGGGCGATTCACAACTCGCACTTTACAGCAGGTGGTTTGTTACACAAACAACACCACACCACCGGACCACCTCACCCGGGACAGACATACCCAGCAACATTTGTATACTAAAAGAAGAATCAAACAGAAGAAAGCTGCATGTACTAGAGGCAGTGTACAAAGTTTGAGCCAACTATCAACCAACAAGTTAATGCCCGCGGATTGCTACAACAGTATGAAGGTGCCCCGCCATAAACCGAACGCGGGAGGCAGCACCAGTGTGATTTAGTGTATATTGTTGTTCTGAAATTGTTCTTCTTTACTATGCGTGTTTCAAAAATGTATTTTAAAATGTAGTTAATCTGTATAGCCAACTGTAATCATGTAGCATATAAATATGCATTGAAAATGTGTGAAGTAACACGAAACGTCTGATATCGTCATTAAAATCTCATCTTACTTTGTGTTACTATGAGTTTCGGAAACATCATCTTTAACCACAATGAAGAAAACAAGAAGATCGTTAGAAACATTGAGAGCCTTAACAAGAAGATAACAAATGCAGAACTTTCGGTGTTGTTCAATGAAACTTGTATCTCTAACAATCTGCTTCCCAGTTACACAAATATATATATATATATATATATATATATATATTATATATAATATTATATAATACTATATATATATACATAACAGCAAAGATAGCTCTAAAATCTTAAGAACATAATGAAACACAATATAAATTAGCAGATCACGAAATTGCTTATGCTGTTGAATGTATACCAAAGTATTTATAGACCAATGATGAATACAAAAAAATAGACGTTTTCACGATGGATTATTTTGCGGCGAAATGTTTTTAAAACAACTTAAAGATGTTTTGAAATGTTTTTAGTATGAAAGTTTTAGTATACTTATTCTTTCCGTTAACTACACAACTTTTTGAAAACGATTTTTGTCTTCAAATGTCTCTCAGAATTTTTAATATGTTGGTAAGAATATAGTATGTTACAAAATTGCGGTTTGATGATAACTAGCAAAATAATTATGTATAAGTAAGCTGTGATGCCAGATCTTCACATACTGATTCTTTTCAGAACATCTCGAAACATATCGGTCTCGGGCACGCTATTGGTCGCTCAACAAAGCGAAACTCCCATTGCTCATAATGGACTCGCCTCCAGCGAATCGTTTCTAGCGCATTATTGCGCCATGCGAAGGCAGACCTGTGATCCATGACGCTGCCAGATTGAGTAACTAACATGGCGGTATGCTTAACTGAACGAATGGACACTAGAGGCATATGTTCATTAAAAACGGACAATTTTGTATCATAATCTTGCAATGAGCTCATTTCATGTTTCCATAACTCTTGAATAATGATAACATCGCCATCTACCAAAACATCTTAAGATGTTTTAAAACATTTCGCGCAAAATAATCCAACGTGAAAACGGCTAATATCGAAAAATTTGAAGAGAAATTTTAAAAATGTTCCCCGAACACCTCAACAAAAATCGTACCACATGTCTATAAGACTGCACTCCATGTTCCTCTGCGGTTTTTGTGTTATTATTTGCAGTTTTGTACGTGGAAGGTCGATAAGGATCCGTATTTCGGAAACTACCTGAGTGTTAATTACACTCGCTATGTGATTAGTCAGACTTGCTTATCCAATTTTTGGTGAGACTTTCCTTTTTCCCTTCCTTGTTTTATCTTTCTCATGCATATATATATATATATATATATATATATATATATATATATATATATATATATATATATATATCAAATGCCCCATCTCAAATTCCTCACCCCTCCCCCGGTGAGAGGGATGGGGAGGACTTTCCCATCCTCTCGCAACCTACCATAAAATCTAAATGCGCCCTCAGCCCTGCAGCAGCAAGCAACTAATAGGCAGGTGAGCGCAGTGGCTTGCTTTTTATTACCAAGTAAGTGTCTTTAAGGATTGATGTAAAGCATGTTTTAATCCATTTACATGAAAGAAGCACTGATTATAATCTACCAGATCAAACGAGAAGAACAATTAAAGTCGTTTTTTCCCGAGCGCCGCGCTGCTGCGACCATTTGTTTTCACTCACGAGTACGACTGCGACATGAGCTTGGGCCGATTTTTAATTGCGTTGGCTATGCCAAGAAGAAAAAAAAACACCCCGTCACCGTTGAAAATAAATTCAACCCTATTCCCTGCGGGCGGCCATAATTACGCTAACCTGCGTGGGGGAATATTTCCATTGTCTTACAGGCTGCCAAAGTCAGCTTTCGAGCCGTGTCGCGCTAGAAGGGCCAATCCTCCCACTGTGCGGCGCGCCGGGCCAGAAGGGCCAATCCTCTCACTGTGCGGCGCGCCGGGCCAGAAGGGCCAAAGGGCCAATCCTCCCACTGTGCGGCGCGCCGGGCCAGAAGGGCCAATCCTCCCACTGTGCGGCGCGCCGGGCCAGACTCCACCGGCCGCTGCCGGTCGGCTGCCATCCTATCCATTGGAGACTGATGCGTCCCAATGGATTAGGCGCGTGACGTCATGAGCACCCGGTCAGTAACAGGGGATGGATACCGAGTGGAGATGGAAGATACCGAGTGGAGATGCAAGACTGCAGCACACAGTCACAGCTAGGGGTAAAGAAGTTGGACGCAGAAAGGTAAGCAATAGCCGTTTTCACGATGGGTTATTTGCGCGCGAAAAGTTTTAAAACATTTTAAAATGTTTTAAAATGTTTTAGTAGTAGCCGCTTTTCACGATGGACTTAATTGGCGAACAAATGCTTTTAGCCCTCGCCCTACGGTCCCAGTACGGGCGAGAGGTTACAAACATTTTTTTTTCTCGCAAAATTAGCCCATCGTGAAGAACGGCTTCCACTGAAACATTTTAAAACATTTTAAAATGCTGTAAAAACATTTCGCGCAAAATAATTCCATAGTGAAAACGGCTATTATTGTCTGCTGCGAAATATTGTCCAAGCGGTGTTCAAGTTCTTTGCTTTTCCAAGAAGACAATGTCATGTCCAAATATTTAACCCAAAAAATGAAGAACAGCAATGTGTATTTTCAATGAATGCCACCTGCAAGCAGGGCGTGCCACCGGGGGAGGGAGATGAAGGGGGGCGGCGTCTCCCACTCATTCTTCAGATAGCGGGGTACAGCTACCCCCTGCCCCAGCCAACCTTCGCTAGAAAAACAATGTACTCGCGTGTATACTATTTTCCTCATGGTCAACAATTTTGTTCATGTTAAGGCTCCAATGTAATTTGAGATGGCATGCATACTTGCAAATAGCAGTGCAGCGCCACAGGATGACGACTTCAGGACCCCCTCCCCCTCCACACCCACACACCCTATCTTAAGATAGGGGGTAGATAGCGGTGTACACAGATTAAGGCGACTCATCCGATATATTTTAATTAGCTTAGGGGAAGCTAGTGCACCACTTGCTCCCACCGTTATTTGCCCTTCCATGCACGTTCTGTTCATTTCGCAACTTACAACTTGAATAGCAGGAAACCGAAGATTGCATGGAACCCGACCACAAAGTTGAAATGATTTCCAACCATTTATCATAAGCGTTATTTCGGTACATGTATTCCGGATTCCTCGAATAAAAACAATGTGTCCTTTAACCCGCGCCGGGCCGGTGCTCGGCGCCACCTTCCTCGGGCCGGGGGGTGTTTCGACACCCCACCCCTGCTCTAACTACGGCTCCTATGGGACCTCAGACATAAACCAAAAAAGTACCGTTCGAGAGCTCGTCAAAAGGGATTTAGGAAACTATTTCGGTTGAAAATTTTTATCAGGTCAATATTAGAGTACACCAGAGTCATCAAAGGTCAATTTTCTCAAAATTTCCAGATTTAGTGACATAACTCCAGAATATCCCCAAATAATCTCGGAAACTATTGATAGCTAGGAGTTAAACAAGTAAAGAAGCATTAGATAGATATATTGAATTTGCATCCGCACCAGGTTCCTCAAATTTGAGCTCATGATCACATAAGTTTAGCTCAGAGGTTCCATCAAATGTCAAAAATGGCAGTTTTTGGTAAAATATGTTTTCCTGAATAGGCATTTTATCTAAAAAATAGACACATAAAGATTTTAACACTAATCGTGTTCCTCTGTCAAGACGCTTAGAAACATATGCAGATGACCTCGTACGGTCAACTTCAAAAATTTACTCAGGGTCCAAGTCATTTTGGTGACCCAGATAGGTCATCTGTTGCATTATGGGGCCGACGCGGACAGAACGATAACATATACAGTGGTTCATCTGCTCGTCTCTTATCTCATTATTATCAAGAAGTTATTAGGCAATCATTGCTTGATGACCTCAGATGACCTCAGATTGACCTTGTAGAATCTTTTAGAACAATCGCACCTAGGTCATTCACGAATGAGCTGAAAAAAAACATGATTCTAAATAATCAGCATGATCCCAAATGCATACTTTCAGATAGGAAGCATCTGTTATTCCATTCCACTTATAATGGGAGGGTCAGGAAATTTGACCTGACATTAGCGTCACCGATATCCGAAAATCCGAAGATATACACAAACTTTAGATAGTCATGCTCTCATGAAACCCGGTAAAGTAGAAACCAATCTGCTAAAAACTGTGCTTTGGTGGAACCCCGCAAACTTTTTCGGAGGTGGGGTCAGACTTGACCTAGCCTGGTGCATCCTGATCCTGACATGATACCTATTCCAAAAACTTTTTTGAAAGCGTACAAAGATGATCAACAGGTACTGAAAAATTTGGCGGCGACTACCGCCGCCGTTTTCCAGTATATCCAGGAAAACCTGAGGGGTGTCCTAAACACCCCCCCCGGCCCCGGCGCGGGTTAATTGTGGACCCCCTCTCCCATTTCCGATACACTGCACCCCACCGGTGCTCGGGCCACCTTCACCATGCCGGGGGGGGGGGGTATTTCGACATTCTCTCCCCTCGAACTCGGCTCCTAAGAGACTTGGACAAAAAACGAAAATACCGTTTGAAAACTCGTTAGAAATAGTTTTGAACTATTTCAGACATTTTTTATTTTGTTCAAGTCAATAATGAGGGCTTCAGAGGACATCAAAGGTCAGATTTTCCAGTCTAAGGACTGCGATCCAGAAACCCCCAAATATCTTGCGGGAACTATGCTCGCTAGAAGCAAACGAGAATAGATCGAAAGCTCTTGAAAAATGCAATCACCAAAAAGTTTTAAATTTTTGTTCAGGTCAAAAGTTTAGGTTTCAAAGGTCAGCCAAGTTAAAAAGGTCTGTTTTTTGCAAAATTGTTTTTGCAAATACTTTTTAACAAATAAAGATGAATCAATAAATTAGACGACGCCATCGTATTTGTATCGACCAGGTGCCTCGAATAATATTCATGTTAACCAGGTTAGGTCAACTGAGAAGTTTGACGTTAGGTCAAGGTAAAGAGGAGACCCAAGTAAGTTATGCTGCATATTATAAGATGTAATATGTGTCTCGACAAGACAAACACATTGATGTCGGTTTCGCTTATCTATCTTCATTATGTCGAGAGCTATTGACAACAAAGTTCTGGTGACCTCGGATGACCTCAGCTGACCCTGCACGGCCTACTGAACATAATACACCTGGATCATCAAGAATAACCTATGATAATATGATCCAAAAGGAATTGGACTGATATGCAAATCCTCGGAAAAGGGAGGCATTTGAATATTCCATCGAGAATGCCATGAGGCTGCGTTTAAGGGGGTCACTGGTTATGGGCAGTTTCCCAAACACAACTTGATGGCTGGGAGAGAAAAGGATTGCATACCAATTGGTAATGTGGATACACCGGCGATAGTGTGGCAATTAGCCCCGCGGGGCTAATTGCCCACCGGAGTGCCAGCAACAGACAATGCAGAAATGTAAATTGACCTCGAACTCACACATTCACGCAGATGAAAGAATAAGTTCCCAATAGACGATTCATTGGACAATGCTTTTGTGCTGAAATATACCTAGGATCCGTTGGGCGTTTTTATATCGTTCTTGATCAACTTAATGTTAGAAAATTGGACGTCATTCACATGTTTTACACATTTCAAGAATGCTCGCCAAAATTGGGAGAAGAAAAAAAATATATATTGTCTAAACTCATGCACTGTGAAGCCAACATTGCATTCAGTATGATGCAACCCTATTCATATGTGCTGAGTGACTTATGATCAAACATTCATCCTTGAATATTGTGTACGTCAACTGCAGCACCAGCCCGCGACCAGCGTGGGATTCAAAGTTGCATGTTCCAATGTATGCAACGCTTAGACGGTTCATTACAAAAGATAAAACGTACTGAAATCGTAACCTGGAAACAATTATATGCCAGCTAGTACAATGGACTTGTTTCTTGCAGGTTACCTAACCAACTGTTTGTATGTATTTGATGGAAAGCAAATTAATTTGAAATATTTCGTAGATTGTCAATATAATATAAATTCCTCTGAATTATCAGGTTTTTAAATAATTATGTATATTTACGTAATTTAATCGTCTGCTCTCTGATTGGTCGTGACGTCAATTAGCAATGATTTATACGATCGAAGTTACCTGAGGTAGTTTTGAGCTGTTCGGCTTACACATTCATTTTCAATATGGAGGTTCAACGGAAAAATAATCATCACATTTATCGCACTGAAATCAAAGCACGTGAAATGGCGGATTTAAGCAGATGCCATTTCATTTGTAATCACGCGATCTTACAGAATCAAACATAATGTAAAATTGTGAAATTCTACCTTGTGACCAAATCAATTATCTTAAAAGCAGTTCAAAAGCATTTTAACGGATCGCTACAGCCAAATGGATCCTAGGGATTATATAGATACAAGCTCTGGATCGGACAGAAGCCATTCCAAAGCAACACTGAGGGTATGGTCACATTTTGCAAGTGGTTTCTGGAGTAGTCTTTCAGTGAGGGCAGTATCCAGATTTGAGCCAACTTCACAACTTCCTGTGAAGGTATCTAAAAGAGTTATAGGTGTTTTAGAAGAATCTCCAGACCAGGAAGCAACTTAGACAGCCGTGGGAGCTGCAGTGCGGACCATCCCCGCCGACGTGTGCCCGTCAGCAACTAGGTAAGTAAGAGGCGGAGGGCAGAGCTGTGCCTCAGCCGAAACGGAGCCTATCTCGAGTAAGTGCTGTAGAGGATATTAAAATGACGCTTTGTGTTTGGAACATGCATAGCATAAATCTCCATGCATTTCTGAGCAGTTTAATGTGAACAGTAAATCAGAGGAAAGTGCTTAACCATTTATATATGCCACGAAAAATGCCGGAAACAACATGCTTTTCCAGTGACCGGCGCAATAGTATTGCTAATTGACGTCACTACATCAAGTGCTATATAGATAATACACTTTTACATACAAATAACCCGAAAAATATTTATTTTTGTGCAAAATGGTGTGTATCACGTTAATCAGCACATTGTTTTGTATTATTATTTTTCAAATATTCACCAAACAACCTGCAGTTAGTCCATTTTGCTTTCATTATTAAAAGGTCGTCACAATGAATAATGTCGCGCTAATCAAGGCCCATTGTGCACTAGTAAGATTCGTTACATTTGCATATCTTATCATGGCTATGGACTTTAAACTTCACCTGCCTTTTAGATGCCCTAATTTGGGCATGGGAGGCTATATTTTCGAAAGAATAGCAAATCAGAGTACCAAATGTAGAGTATGTAAAGAAGGTTTGACAATAAGGTAGGTAGTATGTAAAGATAGTGCACACCATGCTGCCTGCGAGCCAGTGTATTTCATGTTTTTGCACTGGCTTATAACACTGTAAGGTTTTTTACATTGGATAACTACATTATATAAAGTTATCGATAACTGCATGACCCAATCTTCCTAACGGCATCATGTGGATCACCAGATAGGTCACAGCCGCCCAATTCGAGCCGTGGCACAAACCCTGTTCAAGGGCAGTTTTCTGGTCCCCAGAGATTTACACAGGAGAGACAGGTCAGAGGTGCCAGCCACAGTGTAACATTGTAACAGTCATACGTCACAGCGTCCGCCGCCCACACGGCAGCGCCGCATATGAGCCGGGAGCCTGGGCAGGGTTACATGACTCGGCGGCCTCCACACGCAGCGCCGCATATGAGGCCGGGAGCTTGGCAGACGGGTTTAACAGCATCAAGAGAATTTACTCCCTCACAAGCGGTAGCCCGAGGGTGGCGTCCTAGGCTACGTTCCGGAGTATCGAACGACGAGGTCTGGAGGTAGTCACCATTATATGTCTAACAGCTATTGGATTCCAAACACGGGGGCAGAGCGCCAGGCCGCAGCGATGAGCCGGGAGCGGAGCACAGGGTTAAACTACTCGGCCTGGGCCATTTCACAACGCAGCTACACTAGCAGCGTATCCATGATCCACGCGCGCCAAGCACAGACGATCGCGGGAGGTGTCATCATCAACGGTGTAACGGCTAGCCGTCGCTCAGCTCCCCAGCCCCGCACCACCCCCCTCTCCTACTCCATCGCGCCTCCCCGCCCCACCCCACCGCCCCCACCCCCCCCAGCACCCCTCTCCCCCAACCCCCCCCACAGATACCCACCACCACGCCCCCGTTCCGCGCCTCCCTGGCGTGTCGCCGCGGGGTAGAGGGCCTAGCTGGGGTCGAAGGCGGCCGAACGATTCCTCGGGCAGCTCAGATGTAGTTTTATCGGGCGCGAAGCTATTGCGGACAAGTGAGCGTCGCCCCGGCGGCTCTCCTGAGCTACCTTCTACGACCGCGTACGGCCTCCCAACAAACAAAAAGAACCCGTCTCTCTCCCCACCAACCCACATGAACACCGAGGGTGTCCGAATCGAAAAAAACTACAGCTGACAAGCAGCACCCTAGGCCAAACGCGACGATCACACTCCTCACGGATACCCAGGCCGGGCGCGGTGGTCTCAATCCAACATGAAAAGCTAAGAAAAAGACGTCCAAGTATAGGACACACCGCAAAAGAATAAAAAAAAAACAAAATATAAGTAAAATACTATATCAACATGTCCTGCCCTGTATATCTGCGCCCATTCCCACAAAAAAAACAATGCTCTTAAGTTTTTTATACCAGTGCTCCGCCAAGTAACAACAGTACGGCCCAACGCCCCCGTCCTCTCTCGCATTGTAAAGTTTTTATTTTCTTAGCCAGGCCACACAGCTTATGCGACCTCCGAGAGTATTTGGAAAGTCATATTTGGGAACTGCCGTACTAGCTCGTTAACCGTTTATCTGTCTTTACACCGAGATCTTGGGTTGTTGAGTTATAGGTACTTTTGTCCATTGGCACCTACCTGCTATGGATTTCAGACCGCGTAAGACCCCGTTTTTTTGGCGATAATTTGTGAAGAAATGGCCGAATCCGAATCAAATTTTTGCTCAGTCTATTTTAGCCCAGGCGCTGATTTCTGTCTGCATAGTCTGTTAACAAAAAATAAAAAACTTTTAGTACTTGTCACTGACTCGCAACGTTAAAATCTGCTCGGTAGACCCATTTCCACAGTAGAGGCTACCGTGACGTAGGTTGTGACCTCAAGAGCACGTGCTGTCTTATCGTCATCATCATCGGTAGTCACGTGCTGTTGAGGTCACAACTCACAACCTTCGTCACGGTAGCCTCTACTGTGGGGTCACTGGGATTTGGTTTACCAAGCAGATCTTAACGTTACGAATCAATGACAAGTACCATAAGTTTTGATTTTGTGTTAACAGACTATACGGACAGAAATTAGCGCCTTGGCTGAAATAGACTGTTCAAAATTTGATTTGGATTCCACCATTCCTTAACAAATTATCGACAAAAAACGGGGTCTTACGTGGTCTGAAATCCATAGTAATGTGAATGCAAAGTAAGAAAACAGTTTTGGGTTGTAAGTATGCGTTGAAATTTTCAGACTCGAACATGATTTTGTCCTATTTCAATCGAGGACTCAATCTACGTTGGCAACCGATCGCTCCATTACCGAGCAATAATATCTGGCTTATAGGCTGTCCCGCACAGCAGTTATGTGCTGCGGTACAGTCTACCAACAGTCAACCTGCTGTTTGGCCATATAGCTCAAACCAGGGGACTCACTCCGGGACCTTCAGCATTACAAAAGAGGGTCCATCAAATACCAGTCTCTGATTGGTCGTGACGTCAGGTGCACATGGCTTTTGCCAGCCGGCATGATCAGCATGCAAAATCTCATTGTTTACCCACCTCCCCTTCTATCTTGAAAACTTAAAAAGATAGAAACGGACGCACCAAACAGCATTGAATAGTCCTCCTCAAGGCCGGTCAACGCTTTTTATATATTTTTGGCTCAGCAAAATATTGAGTTCGCCAGAGGTCATCAAAAGTCAAAAGTCCAAGTAAAGAACTTGGCTCTAGAAACCCCAAAAATCTCAAGAACTATGAAAGCTAGTAACAAACAGAAAACTACAATCAAAGATAATGAAATTCAAATTGTAAAGTTATGGTCAATGGGCTCTCAGGTGACCATCAGTTTAAGTTCTCTAGGTCACCAAAGCTCAGGAGGGCATTTTCAAAATGTTTGTCATAAGATAACTTGCATTGGTTAGACATATTAGGGAAGTAATTTTAAACCATCGCCAATTGTATTCGTAAAGGCGCTTTGAAAAACAACATATTAAGGTGACCTGGTGAGGTTAACTTAAAAATTGGGACCTCAGGTCAAGGTCATTTTGTGACCCAGGTAGATCATGCTGCATATGGGGCGATGTGACTCGACGAGACAAACACAATGGTGTCATTTGCACGTCTATATCTTTCTTCATTTAATAATGATTGGCAAAATGTGCTGGTGACCTGAGATGACCTCAGCCGACCTTACAGAAGTCAGTGAGCAACAATTTCGTCTATTAGTTGAAATAGGATGATTTTAAAAGGATTTACTTGATCCAATGGATGTTCTCTGAAAAGGAAGCATTTGTATACTTTCATGAAACGTGACTTTTGTTGACCTCTAGTGACTTCAATATTGACCTAAGGCAAACAATACCCACGTAGCTTCAAACGGCCTTGTCAAGAGCTTTTGATCACTATTGTCTGCGTCTTGCTAGCCTTTTTAGTTTTCGAGTTAGAGGATCCCAATGTGATTTAACACGCTGGTCATGCCGGCTAGCACAACTCATGGGCACCTGACGTCACGACCAATCATGCCTTGAGTCTTGAGACCTAGTTTTTGGCCGGAATGGCCTACCTTGTTATAGAGCTTGGCTAAAACAATGCTTCACAAAATATTTATGAGGGAAGAGCCCTCATTTGTGGAAAACAAACATCCTGCTAATGAATGTCGATGGGTATCTTATTATTTGAATGAAGCAACCCATCCTTTAATATTTGCATTACACTCACACTTGGTCAACCCGCGCCGCGCCCCACTGGGCCTCTGCATTTCCCGCACCCGACTGGGGGGTGTTTGAACACTCTTCCTCCTCTAACTCGGCTCCTATGGCACCTAGATCAAAACAAAAAACATTGTTCGAACCGTTATCAAAATCACTTCGAAATAACTTTCGATTTTTTTCGCTCACGTCAAAACTCAGGTCACCAGAGGTCATCGAAGGTCAATTTTTCCAGTTTTAGGACATCGCTCCAGAAGCCCCCATATATCTCGGAAACTAGAAGCAAACGATAAAAAACAATCGTTAGCCATTGAAATTGTCAATCGACTCAGTTGTCCTCAAATTTAATCTCATGTCAATAGTTAAGGCTCTAGAGGTCATTAAAGTCAAAGCATGCTGAATTTTTTTTTTTGGGGGGGGGAACAAAAAAAAAAAAACCAAAAGGGTTTGGTTCTTATTCAACCCAAATAAAATTTTAAAAAAAACTATTTCTACCTAATAAGATACCGACCAAAACTGTTTATGCCCATCGTGTTTGTCTCCATCAAGGTGCTTTGCAAATTTGTTTATTTTTTCATGTGTAGGTTCAACTTAAAAAAATAACTCATGTCAAGGTCAAGTGGCGACCCAGTAAGTCAAGTTGCCAAATCAGGGAGGACGTTGTCTATGACGAGACAAACACATTGGTGAAAGTTGCACTTTTCTATCTGCATTATGTGCAGAGTTATTGACGAAAATGTGTTGGTGACCTCGGATGACCTCAGATGACCCCGTATGGGTCACTGAACAAAACATGCACTTGGATCATACATAATGTCCTATAATAACATTATCCAATAGGAAATGGACTGATATCGTTGAAAAAGAAAGCATTTGAATATTCTCCATTGACTTATAATGGAGACTAGGGAGATCACAAAATTTACCCAACCTCAGGTCACCGAGACACCGATATCAAAAATCCGAGATACACAGTTTGTAGATACTGATGACTTAATTTAATCCTGAAAGTCTTATTTCGATCCCTTTGAAATTGTGGCCATGGCACGACCGCAAACTTTTTGGGAGGTCGGGTCACTTGACCTGATCTGGTGACCTGACCTAATCCGACACGACACTTGAATTTTTGGAAAATATGCGGAAAGGATCACTGATAAGTTATGCCAAATCTGGCGGCTCTACGCGCCTGCATTTTTTCGTTATCTCGATAAAACAGGAGGGGGATGTTCAAACACCCCCAGTGGGGCGCGGGTTAATCTGGGTTGAATCAATTTCTTGTCAAAATTGACTCACTGTTTGAGTTTGAGTCGAGCCCATTCCTGCTATGGAGGGTGAGTGCGGTACGAACTATACGAACTCAACGCTATGTTGAGGTACCCTAAAACTCAACGCTATGATAGAAGCGCTGAGTTTTAGCATGCGAAGCGACATTCTAAAACCTAATGTAATATTTTTGGTGTAAAAATATTGTAACAGGATTTGTGTATTTTTCAGTGAGAACAAAGCGTGTTTTATCCAATTTGCCCACACTGAAAGGGAGGTATGTTTCGAATAATGCGAATGAACTGGTCTAATGCATGATTACCGAACGTGCAATATACTATGTGCTACAGTGCGCTATCATATCCCAAGGATTATTTCGGAAACGTCTTTAAATTTATTTCGGACGAAATAATCGCTGATGACTATCGCCGGTAGGTGCTATTAAGCACTCTGTTAATTTAAAACTCGGTTAATTATTGACATGTTATGCCACCCTGACACCTCTGGTTCTCACTACGTACCTACTACCAGTTCATATTTTCACTTCTTGAAACACTGTTCGACTTCGAAGCATGCTGTCTAAAAAGACACCTTCGTTGCATGATGGGCCTTCTATGCTATCACATAGAAGCTTACCCCTGAGGTCTGGAATAAAGTCTTTCGTTTTGTTTCGTTTCGTTTTGTTACCATGATAATACCTGAGAGGTGATGTGCCGCACAGTTAGCAGTTCTCCTTTCAGCCAATAGATGGCACTCAAAGATAACGCCTGATGTATGCTGTGCCGCACAACTCTATAGCTCTTCTCCAAGCCAATAGATGGCTCTGAAAGACAACGCCAAATAATAAGTGATGTGTCGCACCCTCTATCACCCTGGTGTCGCACAACTCAGCAGTTCCTAATGCAGCCCATAGATTGCTCTCAATGATAACGCCTGAAGCATGCTCTGCCGCATAGCTCAGTAGTTCCGATTCCTACCAATAGATGTCTCTCAAATAAGACGCCTGATGCATGCTGTGCCGCAGCTCCGTAGTTCCAATTCCAGCCAATAGATGTCTCTCAGATGAGACTCTTGATAAGTGCTGTGCCGCACAGCTTAGAAATTCCATCTCGGCCAATCAAATCAAATACCTATGTCTCGCCGGCAGGCATGAAGACAGGAATTTTTCCAAGGGGTGGTGCCTCGAAAGAGCCCCTTTCCTAGCGTTGAAACCCCCCACACAAAAAACACACATTACGGATTTTGGCCACTTTATTTTGTGAGGTTGAACTTTACAGGAGCCCTCTGATCTGTCCAGGGGCCCTCCAGCCTGCTCAGGGGCTCTTTCAAGCTGACCAGGGACTATACTGGCTGCTTTTTCACCCCGCCGACATGCTCAGGGGCCACTCCGACCTGCCCACTGCCCAGGGGTCCCTCTGTGCTGGCTAGAGACCCATTCAACGTAATCAGGGGGCATCTGACCTGCTCAGGGCCTTTTCAGTCTGGTCAGGGACTCACTGACATTAAAAGGGGCCCTTTGAACTTCCCAAGGGCCCTCTGGTCTGCCCAGGGGCCCTCCAGCCTTCTAAGGGGCCTTCCGACCTGGCACGAGACTTCACTTTCTGTTTTGTCGCCTTGTCAGCATGCTCAGAGGGCCCTTCGACCTGCCCTGGGGTCCCTCTGTGCTGGCTAGGAGCCCATTCGGCATGTTCAGGGGCCCGTCTGACCCACCCAGGGGCCCTTTTGGTCTGATCAGGGGACCTCTGACCTGCACAGGGGCCCTTTGAACTTTCCAGGGGCCCTCTGATCTGTCCAGGGGCCCTTCAGCCTGCTCAGGGGGCCCTTACGACCTAGCAAGGGACTGCACTAGCTGCTTTGTCAACCTGTCGACATGCTCAAGGGCCTCTCCGACCTTACTAGGGGCCCCTCTGTGCTGGCTAGATGCTCATTCGACGTGTTCAGGGGGCCCTCTGACCCGCTCAGAGGTCCTTTCGGCTTGTCCTGGGCCCCTCTGACATGTACACTGTACAGGGCTCTGTTGAACGTCCAAGGATCCTCTGGTCTTTCAGACGGGGGCCTGGTGCCCTAAAAAAATCTCTGAAGTGCTCTAAACATTAAATTATATAAAGACCACGCTTTACGTGATCTTCCGACTCTTAAAGAGCCCATGATACCGCGCTTCACGCGGTCTTGTCGGCCCTTTTCGACGCGCTGCGCGCGCCAAAAAGGGCCCGCCGGGCCATCAGGGGGGGCAGCCACCCGCCCCCTGGCTACGTGCCTGCTCGTAGGTGACTGACACTGTTTACATGTGTCGCAGAGCTCAGTCTCCCATATGCGACTGAAAAAATGACGTCATTGGTAGAGGGATTCCATATAGTCGTCTGCTACTCGGATCTTGCCGCCAATCTGGCAGTGCCCGCGCTCGACTTTGAGCACACTCCTGAAGGTCGCCGTAAGGCGGCGCCACTGTATCAACGCCCCTACCGCCATGTTTGCTAATACACTCCACGCTGAGACTCGGTCGTGTACGCAACAACTGGGTCTATACTTAAAACGCTGAGGAATACTGCAATCCACCTTGTCAAGATGGACAAGTTTCCAGCTCGACTCCCAACGGAGTCACGTGGGTGGACATCGATGCAATATCGATACATGCAGAAGAAGGCATGGGTGTCGAAGGTGGAGGAATAGAGGGACATTTACCCCCGTATTTCTTAACCCTCGCCCTCAGGGGGTACTAAAATGACCCCCCTCCCCCTCCTGAGTTTTTGTTTGCATAACTTTTTACACATGTGGCTTATCTTGCTGATGTTTTTTTTGTAGCTGATTTGTCAACCATTATACGTATGTTGTCAAAATTGCATTGAAATTGTTGCAGTGGTTTGGAAGATAATGACGTTTAAGTGAAGTCATGCTGGTGAAAAACTATAAATGTTTGAAGAATTGTAGAAAATGGAGTTTTGCAGCAAATTACTAACGGAGAACGGATAAAATAGTGCCTTGGAGGTTCATAGGAGGGCGCCATCGGAGACGGATCGGAGAGTGCCTTTGGAGCCTGTAGAGTGTAGATATTTGGAAGAGCGTTTTCAAAAGAGCATCGGGGACGCTTTTGGAGGTGTGTAGGAGGCCCCCTTCAGATTTGTTATCGGAGGCATTTTGAGAATGTAATATGGATCTGCGCCTTTGGAAGTATGTTTTGAGGGCCGTTATCGGAAGTTAATCATAGCGCACCTTTGAAGACATGTGGAAAGCGGTTTTATAATGTGATATTGGCGAGGTCGCCTTTGGAGCTATGTGGGAAAGCGCCTTCAGAGCTGTATTGGGGGCGCCTCTGGAAGTTTTTGGGAGGACGCTTTGAAGGTGTGCGGGAGGACGCCTTCGGAGGTGTATCGGAGCGCGCCTTTCATTCAGTGGAACGCGCTTCATATTCAACCGGATCACACCTCACATTCAACGAACGGAGACTTCGGCGCCCTTTGCGGCGCCCTTCGCTGAATGTGAGACACATTTCATAAACCAAAGGCGGCTTCGGCGCATTAGGGCGCCTTCGGTTCATGAGGGCGCCTTCGGCGCCCAAGGGTCTCTGGTGCAGTAACACCCCTCCTAAATACGCCCTTGTCAGTAGGTAGACCTTCTAGTAGACACACTACCATTTAACATTAGGTACGCCTATGAGCGTTGCATGGAAAAAATATATACTAAAAATGATTATATTCTCACTCCAATACTTTCAGAAGCGGGACGCAGCCATTAGGAGGAAGGTAACGAACAGTGTTTTCTTGAAATTATTGTCCGTAGCATTTCATTTAACATTATCTTTATTTTTTCATAACAAATTTATTTAAAACTTCGCAGATCATCCATTGCCTACGTACTTGTTTTTGTCTGATAAAGAAATACTTAACTGCTTGTAGAAGCAAATTAACGAATAAAAACGTATCTTCTACATGCAATCATTAACCCATCTCGGCTTATTGGCCTCTTGGGAGATATTCACGAGACTAGACCGGAAATTGGCTTAGACAGGCTATTATAGTGATTCAATTCAAAGGTTACGGCAGCACGCTGTTGTGTGAGAAGGTCATCTGACGGCGATTCTATTGAAAGTCATCTGGATTGTCTCTGAGCTGAGTAATGTGGAATTTAACATTCTGGAACAAATGTCTGTCTGGTTCAGTTTAGTACCTTCTCACGTTAGGTAAACAGTACAGTTAGAAACTGTATATTTATTTTAGTATGGTGCATGCAGAACACACAACTTCATGCGCAAAATGTCCTCTCGCAACTCTTATTTATTAGCCTGACATTCTGATTGTCTTTTAACATCAGTTATTGATGTTCAAAAACGCGAACTCCAAATTCCTCAAGGTTTCATATGTGGGTTTCCTGGCACATGCAATTCATGACGCGGGTCCCTTTTCATATGCACGTTTCTTTAGGTCATAATCTCTCGTTTAACATACGTCGCATCGCATGCCCTTTAGTTCATGTGTCAATCTTTGTATTTTAATGTCTCAGCAGGAAATAGTTCATAAGGTTACGGAATATATGTACATGAATATGTTATATCCCTCCCACTGCCCGCTAATCCCAATTGGAAAACGTGAGGCTCATGTCAATGACCTGAGGATAAACGAGCGGTTCGTTTCATTCCTGGTTTGGACAGTTTTGGACACGGTGCTCCAAGGACTCGGCGGTCAAAACGGTGATGTTAACCCAGCATAAATTGATAAGGTTTTCACAATGAACCTACAATATTTATTCCCCGAATGCAGCAAGTACGTAAAGGTTTTCTGCAAGTGAGCATGACCAGTTATCACCAATGGCGTATTTATAAATTTGCCAAGGGCGGGGGGGACAAGCCCTCAAGGGACGCCAAAACCCACCCATGAGGGCGCCGTCAGCGAAAGATGTTGTTGAGCGGGTGGGGGATGTAGGCTCAGATAAATTTCCTGAGGTGCCCTCCCGGCTTCCACATACATTCAATGGCACCCTCGGATGCACCTATAAAGGCACCATCCCACATAGCTCTAAAGGTAACCTCCGATACAACTTTTAAAAAACTCGCCCTCCCACACGCCTCCAAAGGCGCCCTCCGGGCTCCGATACCGATACACCTCTGAAGGTGCCCTACATTACATCTGAGGGCGCCCTCCCAAATAGCTCCAGAGGCACCCTCTGTGAGACCAGAGGCGCCCCGCGCCTCACATTCGGCGAATGATGCCTTTGGAGGTATGTAGGGAGGGTGCCCTCGGGCCTCGGAGATATGTATCTGAGGGTGTTTTTGAACTATGTGAGAGGGCGCCTTCAGAGGTGAATCGTATCGGTGGGCGCCTTTGGAGGTATGTAGGAGGGCGTCTTCAGAAGTGTATCGAAGGGCGCCTTCATACACCTTCTCGTATATGTATCGGAGGACACCTCCGAAAGTGTATTCGAGAAGGCCTTTGAAGGGATAGGAAGGGTGCCATCGGAGACGTATCGGAAGGTGCAATTGGAGCCTGCAGAGTGTAGATAAGCGTTTTCGGAAAGCGTTTTCAAATATGCATGGGGGGCGCTTTTGGAAGTATGTAGGAGGGCGCCTTCATATTTGTATCAGAGGGCACCTTGTGATGTATATAGGAGGGCGCCTTTGGAGGTATGTTTTAGGACGCCTTCAGAAGTTTATCAAAGGGCGCCTTTGAAGACATGTGGGAAAGCATTTTTAGATGTGTATTGGTTGTCGCCTTTAGAGATATGTGGGAGGACGCCTTCAGAGGTGTATTGGAGCGCGCCTCTGGAAGTATTTGGGAGGGCGCTTCGAAAGTATGTAGGAGGGCGCCTTCAGGTGTATCAGAGCACGACTTACATGCAGTGGAACGCGCTTCATATTCAGCCTGAGTGCGCCTCACATTCAGCGAAGGGCGCCTTCGGTGCATGAGGGCGCCTTCGGCGCCCAAGGGGGCATGGTGCGGTGACCCCCTAAATACGCCCCTGGTTATCACTGCTGTAAATATGTCTTTCGTGATGGTTTGATTCTCTGTTCGCTCCTTGCTCTTGCCATTATCCATTTAAGTATGTACCACTGGCAAGTGCAAACTGACTGATACCGTAAACCGTTATTCTCTTTTTGTGTGTGTATGCACATCATACAACTTGGAGAGCACCTTCAGGCTGTTCACAAGATCATATCGAATTCGCCAGCAGAATTGACAACAATACGAGTTGAGAGACACGCTCCGTCTCTACTCGGAATACTAAGAAAAGTCGGCGTTCAATTCTGGCCGCACCCAGCCTGAAAGGGCCGGTGATAGATTCTGGAACGGTCCGCGGTCACTGGGCTTGCGGCGAGATGAGATCAACAGTGCCGCCTCGTATATCTGCGCTGTTGGTGCGGCAATGGTGACGCAGTTGCATGATTGCGGGTTTGGTCGGCAATAGTGACGCATTCAATGCAGTCGGGCATTGCGAACTCGGACAGCGCTTTCACCGCTGCGGTAGGTAAATAGGTTCTCCACTAGTTTAGCGAGTTGATGATACCGTTTGATTGGCTTACTTTGTGTCTGTGGTGGATGGGCGTCACGCATCGTCTGACTCTGAAGAGCGAGCTGCAATGCTGTTGAGGATACTTGGAAAGTCAACATGTTTGCCAAACCGACTTTGTGTTACTGGGATCAGCGCTGCATAACTAGGTAGATGCCTGTTGCCTCGTCCTTAAACTTTAACCCCAAGCGGCAAACATCATCATTTCCAAGACTAAGTTTCCTGGTGCTTCCGAATACGACATCGAATATGTCTCTGGGCTCCAGCGCAATGAAATACTTCCTCTGGGCTCTGGTATGCGGAAGTCATCCCTGTCACAAGCTACTAAGCGCTATGAACAAGCTCGTCTGACCGTCTGATCGTCTGACTCGTCTGACCGTACCGTATTTCGACTATTGTCTGACGCTACCCTGCAGTGACGACTCTAGGCAGCAGATGAGCAGCTCACTCAATACGCCTCCCCAACCATCACCCTCCGACCCAGCGGGGCTATATCGCGTGCTCATCCAAGCCTAAAACGCACTCAACACTCTGCCGGGTCTGATCACGTGATCGTGTGGTCACGTGATCGGGCGTGTGGTCTCCCCCGGCTGCTGTCAGCATTCTGAGCGGCCTGAGAGGCAGCCGGACGGCGACTGGAGGACCCTCAGCCTCCTCAGCGTGTCCAGTGGTGGCCACGTCGAGAATCTGGGCCGCCACCGCCGCCACCGCCGCCGCCGCCGCCGCCGCCGCCACCACTGCCGCCGCCGCCACCGCCACCGCCGCCACCGCCATCGCCATCGCCATCGCCATCGCCGCCGCCGCCACCACCCCTGCCACCACCACCCCATCGCCGCCGCTGCCGCCGCCCCTACCACCACCACCACCCCCGCCACAGCCACCGCCACAGCCACCGCCACCGCCGCCGCCGGAACCCGCTATCCATCGGCGGTGGAGCGGAGCTGCGCGGGACAGCAGGCCACGACCACCGAAATACTGGTGATCTGTCAGAGGCGGCGGCTGTCGACATCGACCAGCGTTCTGTCGACGTCCAGCGCGGCGGATAAATCGGCCAATTAATTGGACAAGGGTGTGCTAGGTCCCACGCGGGCGCGCCCCGGGCAGCACGAACTACGCCAAGTCTCTCGGATGCATGCTGTGAGCGTTGAGGTATGTACAGAAGTTAGTGGTTCTAGGTGACAAGGCAGGTGGTGATGGGTGATGTTTGATTAAAGAGACGAAGTTAGCGTTTTTAAAGTCGTACTTCAAAAATTGCTAGAACGTTCTGGTCAATGCTTAAAACATACGTGAAACGTACTCTGGATTTGGTAGGTATGGAAACTATATTTATTCGACCTTTTTCAGTTTCTGAATTAAGTCATTTTACGCAATTTTCTTAAAACCCGCGCTGGAGGGGGTCAACTTAATCCATCTCCTTTTCTCTATTAGCTTGCTTATCGACCGCTTTTGATTTTAATTGTCTAAATCAAGGGCGTCGTCACAAGATTCTGAGTAGAGTAGTCATCTCTCAATCTGTTTTCAGATGTTTTCCATGAAGATATTTAACTAGTAGCATAGAGAGCAAGGCACAGCGTAACTCATAACATCATCTTTGTGCAATTTAAGTTTGTATTTATATAGTGTTCCGTTGATGAGATACAAGTGAGCTTTTTTATCTCGGCGAACGGCCAGCCGCTAAATGGCTCAGTGTTCTGGTCGGGCGCCATTTTCATGATATTTTCTGTGCGATATTGGCCTAGGACATACCCCCCACCCCCTCCCCAGCGTGTGCAGTTCTTAGAGGCCGTATACACTGTAACTGTGTGACTGTGTATACACAGTAACTGTGAGGAATATACTAGGAAATAGGAAATGTGAAAATGATTCATCTTACTCCGTTCTACCCTAGTTGTGTCAGTTCTGAAAATAATACATCAGGGATGCATTGTATAGTTTTAGTTACTGCCTACAGTTTTATAAGCAGGAGCAGGGGGCCTAGACCCTCACTTTTCGAATATTTTTATATAAATATTTTTTTTTTTGCTTGGTGAGATTTTGTATGACAAAAGATTCGCCAGGGCAATATAAAGAGCCCAAATCTGCAAGGAAATCCTACATCGGGGTGTTAGGCTTCTCCCATGACTAGATCAAAGTTGGCCTAGGGCAGATACGCCCCCCCCCCCCCACCCCCAGCGCTCAGTGCCTGTAGCCTTCCGCCCCTGTAGCTCAGTGGAAGAGAGCTGGACTTCTGAACTATCCCGGTAGTGGCCGCCCGGGTTCGAGTCTCTTCGGCGCTCGCTATTTGCTCCTGACTGGGATGGCCTGCGGCTGGTGGCAGCGGTCTCACTCAAGGCCAGGTGACGTCAGTGAGCGGGGCGGACCGTGTCCACTGTCCACTTCCAGGTATGTCGGGCACGTAACCTTTCGTTTCTAAATTCTGCCGGCCAACAGGAATTGCCGATCGGGTGGTGAGGTCAGGACCTGCGCAACAGGCTCTGCTTAGCGTGGGTCCTGACTCCTGACCTCGAAAAGCCATCCACGCACAACATTCGGATCTAATAGTTTTATATGAAAGATGTATGCCCCCCCCCCTCCCTCGGCCCCCGCTTATCACGACGTTCCTGCACTCTAGGACTAAAAAAAAACATGCTCAAATTGCACACAGATAAATAGTGAATGTGCCAGCAGCCGACGGGTCACCCACGAAACCATGGCACGAGCGTTGAAACCGCTACCAGCAAACCAAAGTGACGAGGTTATCGCATCGATGGGTAAAATTGCGTCACAAATAAAAAAATCGGGGTTAGAGCTCATCTTATTGCCCGATCTCGCTGGAAGCGTAATGTTGTTATTTAACTCGCATAGCACCTACCTACCTGCCTATCAACCTATACCTACCTGGTCGGATAAGAGTAGAGCACCAACCAGCCTCGTTTCAGAGTGAAAGTTATGGAGTGCATTCATTTTTTAATGCGTTCGCCTCTCTTCAGCTTTGCGAGCCAAAAAGCTGACAGTGGTGCATATGACGAGAGCAGAGTTTCTGCAGTGCAGGACACTTAAAATCAAAAGAGAGAGTTTGGCGAGAGGCTGCTGCAGTGGAGAGTTTGGCGCCGCGCGTGGTGCGACCTGGTGTGATAATGAGGGCCTGTTCAATATTCATCCCGTGTCATAACGACACTCAAACTACGCTTGTTAATGTTGATGAATAGTTTCAGCCCTAAGAAGCTTATTCGTGCGAGTTGATTCAGCCCGTTGATCTGTTTGGACAGTAGAGTAGAGTGCAGACAAACGGACGCGCGCAGTGTATACGCCGCTGAATTGTGAAGATAGACGCGCTAGAATTTGTGGCGAACAGTGGCGAACAGCTCGGACCAGTGGAATTGATGTGTAATTGATTACGAGCGAGCGCGAAGCGTTCGCTCGTCTTTACGTGGTAAATGGGAAAAATCTGATTATGAGCGACCCGACCCGACTCGTTTCAACCGGACCCGACCCGACCCGTGGAGACTGCTTGTGAGAAGCTTATATCTTTGCAACCGCACGTTGCCGATTGAAACGGCTTCTTTGCTGAGAGGCCCTCATCCAATCAACTCATTTTTTACAGTGCGATCTAATGTGATTGACTACCTACTGCGAGTGGTGCGTGCCAGCGTGAGGGGTGTTGAATAGTTTTTGTCGCAAAATTCCGCAATCGGCTGGCTGATTTGTTCGAATTTGGGTTGTGTAGTTAGGGACGCACCTCAGCCGCGCTTTTCCACTAGCAGGGGTGCGCACCTGCTGCAGCTGCGCACAGTGCCACACTCCTATTTCTATATTCAGTGAACGGCTTAACCGATTTTTTGTTCCATGCGGGTATTGTGTGGTTAGGTGACGCTCTTCAGCCGCCTGCTTTTCCACAAGTCGCAAAGGGTAAGGGTGCCTCTGCACGTGCGTCACGTGCACACCCTATTTTTACATCGTCAGGTACGCTGAATTCGCGATTTGTAGTTCGAATTTGGTGAGCGGTTAGGACCTCTCAAGTCTGCGGAGCTGGCCTTTTTCACAAGTCAGGGGTGGGGTGGCTCTGCACGTGCGCCAGGTGTGCTGATGTTTTTTGTATCTCAGAATACTTATCTTGCGCGATTGAGTTGAAAGATTCGCCGTAACGTTTCCTTCGCGCTCGCGTCGTTCATTCGCCAACTAACGTCGCTTTACTGGTAGTGGTATCATCAGGAGACTTGCGTGATGAGCAATTAATCGCTTAAGGGATTATTACGGGTTTCCCGTCTTCTGCAAAGGAAATGCACTTGTTTTTCAGTTGTATGTGCTTAAAAGCAGCGATTACGACATTATGAGAGTGCCGTCGTTTGCTATTTAATCCATTTCAAGCAATTATCCGCGTTTAACTTTGACTTTTTCAAGACTTGTATCTGATAATCGAGTACATTGATCGGATTATCTGTCCAGCAGCCTGACTTTTTAATATCTCTATCCTGTTTCTGGGTGGTTCCGGACGTAGGCAGAGACGGGCGTTGCTATACCTCAGCAAGTACTGCAAAGTACGCGTGGCATCACCCGAGCATCTTTGAAACGTCCTTGACGTAAATGTAAGAGTGCATTTTCCAGAAAAAAGTGTGTAACCGTGGGCCTTTTCTAGGAAACCAGCCTTGATAAGTGCGTTTTATCTATGTAACTCAATTATTCTGGGAAAAAACCGTATAATCCTTTAAGATTTTGCGCCATTGTATTGGCTTATCACAGATTAACGTGTTCCTATGCAATTAGTGACTGAAAATCGTCCTTGTGTGAGTGTAATAAATAAACCTGAGATTATTGATAGCAATTTTATTTTAATACATACCTTACATATGTTTCGTTGTTTTTTTAATCGCGGCGAATAACTGTTAATTAAAACCAAGTGTATGACGATGGTGGTCAAATGCCATTGGCAATGGGAAGGTGAACTAATTTAATGTCTTTTTTCGGTTGAATATCGAACTGCAAATCGATTGCTGATTGATGACGATATTCACATATACTTTTAACATATTACCCTTTTTTTTAGTGAGTGTATGCTTATCAGATATTTAACATTTATTATTTTTTTATAAAGAAAAGAATTTGGATCTCGTTTGCAAAAAATCTGTTCTGTTGTAGTTGAGTTCTTTTGTGTTCCTGCTGTTGCTTTCTGCTGGTTACCGTCTCTATCTCTGCCATGTTCTCGTACGTTCCGTCATGGTAGCGCCCGGCTGTCAGTGTCAGGCTGGCCAAGGAACAGCAGCGTTTGAAGAAGACTGAAAACACGGGGTCATCCGTGCGGCCAATGATAGGATATTGACCGGCAATCAGGCGTCCTTTGCTCAGTGCTCCGCCCTTGTATTGTGCCGATGTGAACTATTCGATTGTACCGCGAGAGCTAAACCGTTCGCGAGGCCGGCTCCATTTACATTCCCGGCGGCACTCCCGGGACATCAGACGAGTGATCGAGATCAGCTGTCGCCTAGTTGGTTTTTCGCTCGGCTTGTAAGTAGCTCGTACCATTGAAGTCCTGTTGGTGGTGTCACCGACTCGGGACGGTCGGAGGTGTTATAGAGGCTTGGTCGGAGGTCTCGGTCGGTCGAACACGTGACGAATTGCACGTCGGGGAAGCGTTGACCCGCCAATGACTGACGTTTCATCCGAACGCTGAATAGCGGCGGCTGATAGAACCAGGCCACCAGTGTCCAGTGAGGGCATAGGGATAGAAACAGGGGGTCCGTGGAGGGGGGGGGGGCATGGCCCCTCATTTTCTGGCATTTTTTATATAACATATTTTTGTGTGAGAAAGTTTGTATAGCAAAAGGTTTGTCATGACGAGAAGAGACCGAATCATGCAAAGAAATCTTCCATAGGGGCGGGGGTGTCTCCCAAGACGAGATTAATGTTGCATTGGCCCCCCTCTCTTTTTGCGACGTTTCTATACGTCCCTGGGTAAGAGGGTGAGAGAGACATACCTATAGCGCTCGTTAGATGTACAAGTGGAGTGTGGACGCCGATATTTAGATATTATAGACACTACACTGGAACACACCTTTTGGTATTTGTATCATTGCTATCGCGGCATCCCGGTCATCCTGATCCTGTGGCTCTGGATGCTTTCTGACCAGGGCGCACATGTTTGCACAGGCTCTGACTTCCCGATCTCACCAGCTGACCGCGCCCTGCAGGGCCAGTCAGTTAGTGACGCAGTCAGGGACGCGGCGCCAGCGTGGGGCGTCGGAAGCAGGGGGGACGTCAAACGCGTCCCCCAACATTTCTGGATGAAGTATAACGCTTATGGGCATTGCATGGAAACAACAGACTACAAAATGCCTCCCCGAAACATTCGGAAGGTGGTGACGCCCATGGGTGCGGGGTGTATGTATAGTCTAGTGGCGGTGGTGGTATAATGTCGGACGTCGGTGGCAAAGTTATCTTGGTCGGTGGCACTGCGGCCAGCTGGGACGGCATGTTTGCTGCACGGGTCATTGGTCAAGGGGTCATTGGTCAAGGGGTCATTGGTCAAGGGGTCATTGGTCAAGGGGTCATTGGCCAAGGGGTCATTGCCAAGGGGTCATTGGTCGAGGGGTCATTGGTCAAGGGGTCCATTGGTCAAGGGGTCATTGGAACCAGGGGTCATTGGGTCGAAGGGGTCATTGTGTTCAAGGGGGTCATGTGGCCAAGGGGGGTCATTGGTCGGGTCATTTGGGTCAGGGTCATTGGGCCAAGGGGTCATTAGGTCATACGGTGGTCATGTGCCAAGGGGTCTTTGGCCAAGGGTCATTGGTCATGGGGTCATTGGCCAAGGGGTCATTGGTCAAGGGGTCATTGGTCAAGGGGCATGGGGCATTCATGGGTGAAATTGGAGGAGTTGGGCTTGAGACAATTTTTTTAAATAAATGTAGCCCCAATATTTTCAGTTGAACGATTTCAGATGTCAGATCACGCGCTAAGCAAAACTTGTTGCGCAGGCCCTGACCCCAAACATCTGATCGCGCAATTTCTGGTAACCAGCAGAATAAGGAAGCGAAAGTTGTACGCGCACGGCCCAAACATATAACCTGAGTCCTGCTCAGGGCTGTAATTGAGGGGGACCATCCCCCTTCTTCTGAAAACTGAATGTTTTCATGTACCTAACTATGGAGACGCATTTGGGGGACGTAGCTAAAACAGTCTTCCTTTTCCTTGCCTTGATCGTTCGCCGTTGCTGTCAAATATATGTGTCTTGCATGTGTGTAATGTGTATGTTCGAGGGTGTGTTGGTGTGGTCCTCCGGTAGCGTATTTGTATAAGCGACAGTCAAAAATGACAGGGGAGAAAACAGTGGAAATACTGAGCTCTACCAGTCTCAAAAGTTTGTCCTGAAATCTAGAGGTTTCGAAGTGACGTTTCAGGGAAACTTTTCACAAAATATCTGAATTTTAAATCAGGGTCTTTTTCAAATATTTTTTTCTCTCAAATAATCGTACTGCGAGGGTTAAGAGACATTCGGTAACACCCGAAAGCTTCGTATTTGTTGTATTTTGAAGTAGGCATGTCTTCTTTGTATTTAATATATACTACCCACTCAACATAATGTCTTTTCGCGGATCCCAGATGAGTCCCTGAGCTGATCGGAAGGGCGTTGAAAAGATCGGAGGGGCCGCTGAGGTAAGATGATCTGGAGGTAAGAATTCAGCTGTCCAGGGAACATAATTCAAGATTTTCGCGCCGCTCCGCGGCGCAGTTTACCTACAAATTATATTATTTGCGGGTAAAAAATTGTACCGTTGTTCTGTGCATTTATGTGATATGCTGCTGCTTTTCTAAATATGATTGGGCACAGATAGTTCGCTTTAGCACTTTTTACCGCACTTTTAAACGTAAATTAACATTTGTAAAGATCCGTACCATACGCAATGCGAGGCAATGATGAGAATGTATTTACAGGGCATAAGACTAAAAAACGGGTACGGGTGATCAATGCTAACCTGATAGGAAGCGGGCGTGGGTTGTGGCCAATAAGCCCCGGCCAGAGGAAAAATATCTGCTGATGCAACGATAACATACACTGAGAGTTCTGGCCGCATGAGGGATAAAAGTGCTTGCTCGTCCAAATATATTACCGCCTGAGCCTCAGTTATCCACATTGTGCAACTTGTAATGAAGATGTGGGGAGAGGTTAAACGAAACTGATTTGATAAATGTCGAAACCGATCCAATCCGGTGCACCTCTACATCTGGGTGCACCTCTACATCTGGGTGCACCTCTACATCTGGGTACACCTCTACATCTGGGTACACCTCTACATCTGGGTGCACCTCTACATCTGGGTACACCTCTACATCTGGGTACACCTCTACATCTGGGTGCACCTCTACATCTGGGTGCACCTCTACATCTGGGTGCACCTCTACATCTGGTATGTGCATCAACCGACTCTGACATCTGACATCTGTCGGATATGTCATCTGACTCATCAAGCGCGTTTGTGTCAGGTCAGTAGGATATATTCATGATAATAACTCGAAAGGTGTACTCAGGCCTTAGCCACAGCTAAATCATGATTTTAACGTGCAAGTTTTCCGTTTAGCGGATAATATAGCTGCTGAATCAGCAGCCAATTATCCGAATTATCCGTTAAAAGGAAAACCTCTCGGGCTTATGACTCGGGGCTATATGAACAACTCGGGGCGGCGTATGACTGAATAGTGAGCAGCCACTGTTCTCGACATGTTCCAAAAGGGGTACGGCAGATGACAAGTTGCCCATTCATATAAATGACTGCTATCGTTTGCTTCACGCAACTGGCCGCCTGGCCACCCATTCTGGCTGCCACAAGAAATGGCGGACATCAGTAGCGATGTTATACAGTCACGGAAGACAAGTACCCAGGGGTGTAGTTTCCTATTCAATTTGGGGCTTCAGACATCCTCCTCAACATTGACGAGGAAGTGGGTCAAATCCGGGGAGAAATACATATTTTTTGCATTTTGATGGTATGTACCTACTTTAAGATATTTTCCTCAGCTCAGCCCCCTCTCCCCCTCCACAGCCTAAAGCCTTTCTTCCTCTCCCCAGCCCCAGCCCATGCCAGTGACTTTACACGCCTATCGGCCGCCCTGTGCTCCCGGGCGTGTTGTCCGGTGCTGCTGTCCATTTTCCGCCGTCAGCCTGGATCTATTATTCTGTATTCTGTATATCGCACCGCACCAGTCTGGAGACCGGCGCAGTGCGATATACCATTGAAGGATCCAGTCTGCCAGAACGATGTTTTTCAGGGGGAGGGGGCACGGTTGGCTTGGAGCTAAATCCTCGAAAGTCTCACACAATTCTGAAAACTCAACGCATCTCGCTTGCTTATGCATTGAGAGTTGGTTTAACCCTATTGCTGTCGGGGGGGGGGCGAATCGCCCCCCCTTGAGGTTTTTCGCGTACGGGTCATTCATAACTCAACTCAGATTTCAACTTGCTGGCTTTCCTAACATTTCATGCGCACGAATGTGTACTTTTTTCCAAAGCAAATATTAGGAGGGTCCAGGACAGTTTTAGGGGGCGTGATTCGGACCGTTTTGACACCAAAATCTTTTGCATGTTAACACTCATGGTGAGTTGTGTGTTAGAGAGAAGTCGTTAGCAAAAACAGACAGTCGGTAGAGAATGATTGTTTTTTTTTTCAGATGGCTTATCTCGAAAATTCACAATTTGAATTATTGAAATCCAATCTTTTTTGATTTGTTTTTTTTTCACAAAATGATGCAATGGTTTTTTATTTCAGGACGTTTAAAAAAAACGGATTGATGTGAGAGAAAACATGTCAATAATATGTGGTTTTGAAAGTTTCAGGGTTGATATCTTAATATTTGGATGACTGATGTCAGGTAAATGCTACCTTACAAATAAGTATTGTGTGAACAATTGAAAAAGAGGGTTAAAAACATTTCATTAATCCAATTATCTCAGTATCATGTACTTAGGCCCTTCCTTGATTGAAAAGATGAAATTTTTAGTCAGGTACCTTTTGAAAGGTCATTCCAAGGTCACCAACACCTTTTATCATAACCTCGTGACAAGAACATCATAGAACTCACAAGTCACAAATGGTTTCAAAATTTTGTCTCGTCATACTCGTCTTTTGATATTGCATTTTTGACGACTACGTCACCTTCACCTTGACTTGACCCAGGCGTCAAATTCGATTGACAAAGTTGATATGATTCGAACCGCGAATGACGAGAGAAACCATGTGACCAAAAATAACTGTATATAATTTAGATAACAAAGTTATTAACAACAAACATTTGCCGAAAAACTGTTTTTTTACAATTTGTTGACCTCTACAGTCCAAACATTGAACTGAGGTCATTTCTGATGCTTACGGGTGAAAGACAATTAAAAACTGGCTTACAGTGATTTTTCGGATTCCTCCTACTGCCATAGTTTCCGAAGATAATGGCAAGGTTTCACTGAAAATATCATATTTTGACAAAAATAATTTGGATCACGTTATTTGACCTGGGTGAGATAATGACCCAAGGTCACCAAAATTGACAAAAATAAGTTCATTGTCGACCTTAAGTCACGCTACACCAAGTTTTCATGTTTCTAGCTCTTATGGCAGCGGAGATCTGAAAAGGGGGACGAATAAGCCCCCCCCCCCGACAGATTCGTATAATTTGCATCCCTCCAGGAATAGGGTTAAAGCAAACTCTCCTAGGTAAAAGTTCCTTAGATTTTCTTCTATATCAGGACAAGTGTCAACTTTGCGCCGATTTCCGGCGGTTTGAGGGGCATGGCCGCTTGTCCCCCGTCTCTGGATGCGCCAGTGGACTGGAGGCGTCATGTTGTTAGACTGGATATTGCAGTGTGGTGTCTGTGTGCTTTGGGCTTCAGAGTGCCTCCACTCGGGGGATATGTGGCGCCCATACAGTGAGGCATCAGAGGCACCAGTACCTACCTATCTAGTTACTGACAGCAGACCACACTAGATGTGACAGGGCCGCTATATACTGGCCAATCCGCCGCCTTAGGATGTGACAGGCTGCTTATGCATGCCAATCCAGCCGCCTAATAAGAAATCTGATGTGACAGCTGGCTATGTCCTTATACTGGCCAATCAGCGCCTTAAGGAATGTGACAGGCTGCTATATACTGGCCAATCCAGCCGCCTTAAGATGTGACAGGCCGCTATACAGTATACTGGCCAATCCAGACGCCCGCGTGGTCGTCTCCGGCCATCCCAGCGGATCGATTGAGACGGAGATATTTATTTTCTGAGATCAATTTTTTCTCAAGCCGACCACAATCTTCTCCATATATCCCCGTCAGTTATGTGAGACTTCATGTGTTCCTGAGCTCCAGTTCCATTTGCTTTTGCTCTACTATGATTGTCCTCGTGTTTTTCTCCCCACATTTGTGGCTTTCGCTCGCTCTCTCGCGTTTAAATGCCTCAGCCTGTAACGCTGTTTACGCTGTTCCTCTAGCATTTATCATCTCGCTTCACTTGTGTCTTAGATACCACATAAATCCGTCTGTCGTCAGCATATCAAGCTCTGCGTATCGCATTTACTTCTGTCCCGCACCCTTAGTCTCGATCAGTCACGCCCCAGCGTCCACATCCCACACTTTTCAAGAGTAAATCTGAGCCGCAAACCCACATGGAACGCATGACCTTATCAGTCAGAGCCCAAGGCTCCACAAACCCAGCCTCCTCACTAAAGACGCCAAGCTCCAGCCACTCGGCTAATACACCCTGTCCCCGACCCGCAACCCCACTGTCAACTCAGTTGCCCTGTCTCACCCCGCGTCAGTGCCCGCCGTCAGCCGCCTCCGTATACCCCAACAAACACGCACCGCGTGCTGAATTTTAAAAAAGACGTTTATATGCATGAGGCTGTTATGTACAGCACGGCAGGGCGGCGTCGCCAGACCGCACGCTGCTCGCATAACAAGACTGCACGGCGCGGAGGGGGGCCTCGGCGGGCCCCGACCGCGCCCCGACTAGGCCGGGCGTCAGTCCAGTCCGTGCAACTGGCACCGCGCCCGGCAACACACGCACAGGCACACACGCACACACACTCACACGCACACACCGTCATTATTTGCTGCGCTGTGAAAGTACGCGTTCTGGTGAGCAAGGAAGGCGTCGGTGGGATGCGCCCGCGCGGCGCCGCCTCCGTCGCTCTACCCGCGGGTAGAGGCGCGGAGTGGCCGGCCGCCGCCCTGAAGATTGGCACGTGAGAGGCCGCCCGGCGCCGGCCCAGTCCGCCGCGCGCGGCACAGGCTCGAGAGAGATTCCAGTGGCGGCCGACACGCCGCACCAACAGCGGGCGCGGGGACACAGCGCGGCCACCAACTATGAGCGTCGCCCTTCTGTGACGCTTCCCGGCGCCGCCCGGTGCCTCGGCGACACTAATGACCTTCGATGACTCTTATGTGACCTGGCCACCTGTCGGCCGCTTCCTGTGACCTGTGTTGACCTCGCCGACACGCGACACCCGGCCCAGCTGCCCACAGTATTCCCTGATTGTCGCTGCGCTCAGCGCTACGCCACGTCACTCTCCTCGGTGGCGTCGGCCAGCACGACGACCGGCGGCTGTCCGAAGCTGCGGGTGATGCTCTGGCTCATGGAGCGGATGTTGGCCAGGCTGAGCTCGTCCAGGTCCAGCTCGCCGGGCAGCTCGTCGTCCCCCCGCGGCTGGTCGTACTCCGAGTCGTACATGGCGCTCAGCGAGTCCATGCTGATGAGGGCGTCCGAGTCGAGCAGCCGAGACGAGGCGCGAGACGAGACGGACAGGTTGTCGTCCAGGTCGACCTCGTAGCCGGCCGGCTCGTTGTACATCGAGTTGACGTCGCTCAACGCCCCTGGCGGAGAAAAGGAGGACGTCAGCGCCTCTGGCGGTGGCGGCGGGAACTAATGAGTGACGGGCGGGGTGGATCAGACGCAGAGCGTGAACAAGAGAGAGCACGGGAGGCTGGGGAGAGTGGAAGGGGTGAGAGGCCGATCGGCAGCGGCGACAGAGTAATGATGAAAGTATAACGTGGCTCCCTATTCCCATAATGGTGGGAAGTCGCAGCTGCAGTG
The DNA here is from genome assembly GCA_014673585.1 of Semibalanus balanoides. Classification (NCBI taxonomy): domain Eukaryota; kingdom Metazoa; phylum Arthropoda; class Thecostraca; order Balanomorpha; family Balanidae; genus Semibalanus; species Semibalanus balanoides. The sequence goes on from VOPJ01000050.1 coordinate 102,245, forward strand.
CCGCTGGAAGGAAAACAACACAAACTAATGAAGGCTTCGGGCATGAGGGAATGCGGTGATAGATTGACGGTAAATGAATAGCAAGCGTTAGTGCTTGCCCTCTTCCTACACCTTTTTGTCTTAGCTAAAAGGGTGGGAAACTTGTAAGAAAGCGTAAGAACCGAAACTCGTCCCTCCTACACCGGACAAGAGGAGAGAGATAGTCCACTAGCTTTCCTCCAGGTAGAGGAGAATCCCCTAACCCTGGTCCTATTCTCTTATACTGCGCCACCTCTCTGCCCCAGCCCATCGGGATCTCAACACTATGTTACAAATCGTCAAACGGGATGGAACGAATGCCCATTGCGCCTATAGATAGGCACACTATGCCAATGATTAAACAAAGCATGACAATGTCAGTTGAACTACTTGGACATTCCTATCCAAATACAACTTCTTCTTGGCGTATGGCAAGAAAAGGGCATCGAAGAGAGAGTGAGCAGCAAAACAGCGAGAGAGTAAGTCAAAGTAAGTAGAAGGCGAACCAACTGGAAGAGGCTACGGGTCTGTTCCCGTCGCGACTCCCGGGAGGAGTTTAGAGCAAGTTTGAGCAGCCGTGTGGGAGCCGCCACGGGCACGACCAGAGGAGTTTAGAGGAGGTATCAGCTGTTTGCGTCGAAGGTTGGACATCTGTTGACATATAAATGTATTCCTCCGGTTGTCCCACCTCGAGATTGGGAGCAGGTTTGTGGAGTTTGGAGGAGATTTCGGGAGCAGTTGGATGAGCTAAAAAAAAGGAGCAGCCACGGGGACGGGAACGACCGGAGGAGATTACAGACGGTTAGAGGCAGTTGGCAGGCGCGACGTGAACAGACCCAATCATTCCTACTCAGCGCAACGGCAGGCACCAGTTTCTTCACGTCGACGTTCCGAACTCCTGGTGCCGTCGTTGCTCAAAACCATCAACTACAGTGAACACCGCTGACCTCAACCAGTATTAGGGAGACCTGAGTCTACCGTCGGTGAAACATACACCAAGCTAAAAGAGCAGAACACAAAGCCCAGAAGATTGCCTCAGAATGGTCATCACCGCTATTCTCCTAGCTAGGATTTCTTCAGATATAGAGGAAAAGTACAGATAAGACCGGCATCCTGACAGCATGGCAGGTCACCGGGTTTGACCTCTCCCAACAGGTCACAGGGTCAGACCTCTCCCAACAGGGTCACAGGGTTCATTACCTCTCCACAACACGGTCACAGGTCATACCTCTCCCAACATCAACAGGGTCAAGACCTCTTCGCCACAGGTCACAGAGTTCACGGCCTCTCCAACAGGTCACAGGGTCAAGATATCTCCCAACAGGTCACAGGTTCAGACCTCTCCCAACAGTCCACAAGGGTCGAGCCTCCTCCGGCAGAGTCATCAGGTTCATACCCTCCAACAGTCACGAGTCAACCTTCTCCAACAGCACCAGGGTCAACCTCTCCACAGGCACTAGGGTCAGACCTCTCCAGACAGGGTCTAGGGTTCAGACCTCCCCAACAGGTCACAGGGTCACAGACCTCTCCAACAGGTCACAGAGTCAGACCTCTCCAACAGGTCACAGGGTCAGACCTCTCCCAACAGGTCACAGGTCAGGACCATTCTCCCAACAGGTCACAGGGTCCGACGCAGGACGAATAAGACCTCTCTCCCAACAGGCACAGGTCTCAGATCTCATCCCAACAGTCACAGGTCAGACCGTCGTCCCAACAGGTCACAGGTCAGACCTCTCCCAACAGGGTCACAGGGTCAGACCTCTCCCAACAGGTCACAGGGTCAGACCTCTCCCAACAGGTCACAGGGTCAGACCTCTCTCAACAGGTCACAGGGTCAGACCTCTCCCAACAGGTCACAGGGTCAGACCTCTCCCACAGGTCAGAGAGTAAATCCCTCCTCGTCAGAATAGCTCTCCCGCCGGGACCCACTTCATGCCACACCTGACCGCGCGGCGAACCACACGGACCACGGCCGCCTCAGATTAGTGCCAGCCCACGATCGATGTGTGGCCGCTCTGGAGACGCTGCCGGGGCGGCCAGCTGTGTAATTACCTATCGGTCACCGTGACACCATGAACAGACGCGATTCGCAGACACGCAGACACACACAGGTCGGCAGAGCGACTCTCCACCGACCCTGTCCTCTGCAAGGCGGAATAAGGCGGTATGAACCTGCAGGGCGGATTAGGGTGTTTTGAAACGGTGGAAACTGTGCTCGGTTTTGTAGTTTGTTCTGAAACTTAAACTGGAAGTGCGATCAGCGATGTCGGTCACAACACACGGGTCGTGAAACTACAAACCGACAATCGGACACTTCTTTCAAACACATTGCGTTACCCAACACTATGGGACCTGTTCCCGTGGCGCCTCTAACCTCCTCCAATCTGCTCCAACTTGCTCCAGTCGTATCCTATTACACAGAGCAGTTGCAGTTGGATCAACTTGAAGGAGGTTAGAAGAGGTTAGAGGCGCCACGGGAACAGGCCCTGTGTAACCACTGCGTCAGATTCCGATCCCTGCTGAGCGCTGTTTATGTGGAAGCCCTCCACAGTCGCGGGCTCTCTCCATCTCCTTCTCTCTCCTGACCTTCCGCAGTCTATCGGCAAACCTGACCAGCTGAACGCAGCCACAGAGAGAATCACACAGATCGGAACATACCGAGTACCGACGCGTGAGCATACCAGATAGCCTATGCATAGGTAATCATCGCCGGGCATCGAACGGAACACGTTCTCTCTGCGGCCTGTGAGCGCATCTGGCCCGCTTTGAGCAGTCACGTAGCAATGCCAATCTCGTCGATAAACAGACTGGAATCAAGATAGAGGGAAGAGGGAGCTAGTTGGTTGGCTAAAGAGTTGGCTAGGCGGCGTGGGGGAGTTTCGCGGGGAATGGAGGGATGACCTTGACAGAACAGAGCTGGAAAAAACACTGAGGCGGAGCGAGCATCAAAGTGAGACCGACAAAGGCGGCTCACAACATCCCAAGAAACACTCTACCGCCGGAACCACCACCACCAAAATATAACAACACCTCATTGTCCTGCCCTCAACACTCAACAGCGTACCTCTTTAGCAGCCGAGAGCCCGCAAAAACGGCTACTGACTGCTGCCGACCTGAACAAGGCCACCTGCCACAGCCACACATCGTGTCGGCTCTCCCTGAATCGAACGGAAGACGCAGCAGTGGAGAGCTCCTCTAACCGAGTCGTCCCGCCGCAGTGCCGATACCGGCTGTGGTCGGACTTATGAGCCGGCCGGCCACAATACGGCGCCGTCGCGGCCCAGTCCGACACAATGGCGTCCGTCGGCTGTCCGCGCGATGAACCGCAGTATCAGAGCCGGCTCTCCCAGTCCAGGCCGAGATTGGTCGTCTGTCGCCGGACGGGCTGGTGATGACGGTGGTTCTCCTGACCTTCCGCAGGCGGCGCCGTCGTGTCTCAGCACCGCCCGGCCCGCACGGCCGCTCCACCGTGACACCACCCCCAGGCGGTCATTTCACGGGGATTGGCGAGATGTGCGGAGGACAGAGCTAGCCGGCTCAGGCGGGTGGCTGACGTAAGATTAGACCACCGCGTCGACCACGCAGAGGTAGCCTGTGGCGCGACCGGGCCTTCTATTATAATACACACTATGAAAACGAATGAGCAAGTGATGTGAGTTTCAGGATAACACGGAACGTCTCCGCCCATTGGGATTTCGGTTTCGAGAATAATGGATAAAAGTACATGCTTTCCAGTAGTTAAGCAAGTGGTGCAATCCCAAATTAGCGAAATACGTTACAGGATCGGAGTCCTCTGAAGTGAGCTAATTATGTGGACCAATTTCGGGCATCCTGTTCCTTCTAATTTGCCTTCTCCATGACTGATATGTATCATATTCATACACGCTCCGGAAATGAGTCGTGATTCCAGATCATGCACATTTTACGCTCAGAATGGAATGACAGCAGATCACCGCATGCGAAACTTCAAAGTTTCCCTGATTTAAATATTCTTGAAATGCCATGTGTCCAATCGGTGAGTAAGGCAACTGGATCGGTTTGGAAGGCACAGTCTGCCTACAGGGGGAGACACAGCGGCACAGTCTGCCTACATGGGGAGACAGCGGTACAGTCTGCCTACAGGGGAAGACGCAGTGACACAGTCTGTCTACAGGGGGAGACACAGCGGCACAGTCCGCCTACAGGGGAGACACAGCGGCACAGTCTGCCTACAGCCGCAGTAAGCTGGTCCGGATAGGGAACGGGCTACTCCCATCCCGACAAAGTTGAATGGCGATTGGGCGGATGGCGAAAGACGACTCAGCCATTCGAGCTGACCGTAAGACGCCGAACGATATGCTTAACACTCCGGTGGACCAACAGCAGCGATTCAACGCGGCTTTTCAATCCCTTTAGAATTATTCGCCACCGTCACAACAGATTTCTCCGTGTGTGCGCAGTGGCCAGAGTCAGACAATACTGGCAGACTAATAACGCCTGTCGCCCAGCGCCCAAAATAACAACATAAATAGATGGAACCCGATGTAGCAGCAGAGCGGAGCTTTCAGAATTCCTCTCAGCACACCATGCCGGCAGTGTGAGGCTCTCAGACAGCCTGTTAATATCTTACTTAAGCTCCGAAACAGCCCATTTATATCTTACGGCCCGATCGATCAAGAAACCTAATGAATGGAGTTTTAAGACCCTGAGCGACGTACGGTGCAGGACAGTGTCCTAGGATTGGAAATTTTGGGTGTAAAGCGACACCCTACAAGATATAATATTCCACTCCTTTTGCCCAATTTGAAGGGCTATTTCCCGCTCTTTTCACTTTTGGGATTATTTTTTCACTCATTTATTTTAATATGTAAAAAGCCAGAAAAATGATCAAGTTTTGTTTAATAGCAAAATGGGTACAATTCTTGAAAAAGGGCTCTTTTTGAGGCATAATTTTCCACTCTTTTTCCTGTTTTTTCAGTCTGAATTTTACCACTCTGAACCCTGGCATTTAAAGCAATTCCTAGGACACTGGTGCAGGAGATCAGAAGGAATTCCAGCGGGCGGGAGCGGGACAGCGTTTAAAGCTTGTCGATGAGGAGCTGTACGAGGCTCAATGTGCAGGATCAGTAATTAATTAAACGGATTTGTTAATCAATGAAGAAAGGTCTTTCATTACTAAAGAAAACGAATTTTAATTCCCGGAAAGACGAAAATGTACGTATTAGATGAAACAATTCAGTTTATCTTACAAAGAGCGAAAAAGAGACTGATGTGAAGGGAATTATTTACCGACGAGAAAATGGTATTACGTAACGCCAGATGAGTGAATATTGGACAGATGTGGTCTCGGCGATCGGACCATTACCTTGTTCACTCAGTGAGTGTGAGAACACGTCAACAGCACCGAACAGCCAGCGGCACAACGAGGCATTTATCTTCTCCTGCGTCTGCACAACGCAGCAGACCATACAGCCATCCCCCCCTTCACCGCCATATCGACTATTCCTCCACCCCCTACTCGCCCGCCTCTGCGAGACCGGTCCTGCCCTCACTTTCCGCGTCTGTGGCGCCTCGTTACCTTCTGGATCTGTGACACTTCGTCCCATCCTCAACTTCTGCATCTGTGAGACTTCATCCCCCTCACCCTCTGCATCTGTGACACTTTGTCTCCCCTCACCTTCCGCATCTGTGAGATTTCGTCCCACCTCACCCTCTGCATACTGTGACACTTTGTCTCCCTCACCTTCCGCATCTTGTGAGATTTCGTCCCCACCTCAACCCTCTGCATCCGTGACACTATAGTCTCCCCTCACCTTCGCGCATCTGTGAGATTTCGGTCCCCACCTCAACCCTCTTGAATCTGTGACACTTTGTCTCCCTCAACTTCTGCATCTGTGAGATTTCGTGCCTCACCCATGCACCCTCTGATCTTGTGACACTTTTTCTCCCGCTCACCTTCTGCATCTGTGAGATTTTCGTCCCACCCCAGCCCTCTGCATCTGTGACACTTGGTCTCCCTGCACTTTTGCATCTGTGAGATTTCGTCCCCACCTCACCCTCTGGCATCTATGACACTTTTGTCTCCCTCACCTTCTGCAATTCTGTGAGATTTCGTCTCCACCTCACCCTCTGGCTCTGTGACACTTGTCTTCCTCACCTTCTGCATCTGTGAGATTTCGTCCCATTACTCACCCCTCTGCATCTGTAGACACTTTGTCTCCCTCACGCTCTGCATCTGTGAGATTTCGTCCCCACCTCACCCTCTGCATCTGTGACACTTTGTCTCCCCTCACCTTCTGCATCTGTGAGATTTCGTCCCCACCTCACCCTCTGCATCTGTGACACTTTGTCTCCCCTCACCTTCTGCATCTGTGACCTTCGTCCTCCTCACTTTCTGCCACTGTGACACTTCGGTCCCATTTCCTCATCTTCGGCCCCCTTTCCTCACCTTCTGCATCTGTGAGTCCACAGTCGTTGAGCATCGATGCGTTCTCGAGCGCCTCGTCGTTGGTGGTGTAGCCGGCGCTCTCGGCGTCCTGGTGGTCCTGGTCCAGCAGGGGCTCCGACTGGCCGCCGTCATCGTCCTCGGACCACTCACTCAGCTCGGCCAGCTTATCCTGCAGAGGAGGCGCAGAGGTCAGGTCACAGGTCACAGGTCACAGGCCACAGGTCACAGGCCACGGGTCACAGGTCACAGGTCACAGGTCACAGGCCACAGGTCACAGGTCACAGGCCACAGGTCACAGGCCACAGGCCACAGGTCACAGGTCACAGGCCACAGGTCACAGGTCACAGGTCACAGGTCACAGGTCACAGGTCACAGGGCAGTACAGGTTACCAGTCGCATGTCACAGGGCAGGGCAGGGCAGGACAGGCAGGGCAGGGCAGGGCAGGGCAGGGCAGGGCAGGGCAGGGCAGGGCAGGGCAGGGCAGGGCAGGGCAGGGCAGGGTCAGGGGCAGGGCAGGGCAGGGCAGGGCAGGGCAGGGCAGGGCAAGGACAGGAGCAGGACAGGACAGGACAGGACAGGACAGGACAGGACAGGACAGGACCAGGAGGACGGACAGGCAGGAAGGAAGGAACAGACAGGACAGGACAGGACAAGGAAGGACAAGGACAGGACAGGACAGGACAGGACAGGAACAGGACAGGACAGGAAGGAACAGACAGGACAGGACAGGACAGGACAGGAACAGGACAGGACAGGAACAGGACAGGACAGGACAGGACAGGACAGGACAGGACAGGACAGGACAAGGACAGGACAGACCAGGACAGGACAGGACAGGACAGGACAGGACAGGACAGGACAGGACAGGACAGGAACAGGACAGGAACCAGGAAGGACAGGACAGGACAGGACAGGACAGGACAGGACAGGACAGACAGGAACAGACAGGACAGGACAGGACAGAGAACAGGGCAGAGCAGGAGCAAGCAAGAGGGCAAGGCAGGGCAAGGCAGGGCAAGGCAAGGGCAAGGCAGGGCAAGGCAGGGCAGGCAGGGGCAAGGCAAGGGCAAGGCGGGCAAGGCAGGGCAAGGCAAGGGCAAGGCAGGGCAAAGGCAGGGAAGGCAGGGCCAAGGAGGGCAAGGCAGGCAGGGCAGGGCAGGGAGGGCAGGGCAGGGCAGGGCAGGCAGTTGGCAGGGCAAGGGCAGGGCAGGGCAGGGCAGGGCAGGGCAGGGCTGGGCAAGGAAGAAGGGAAGGGCAGGGCAGGGCAGGGCAGGGCAGGGCAGGGCAGGCAGGGAGGGCAGGGCAAGGGCAGGGCAGGGCAGGCAGGGCAGGACAGGACAGGGCAGGGCAGGGCAGGGCAGGGCAGGGCAGGCAGGGCAGGGCAGTGGCAGGGCAGGGCAGGGCTAGGGCAGGGCGGCAGGGCAGGGCAGGGCTAAGGTGCAGGGCAGGGCGGGCAGGGTTCAGGGCAGGGCCAGGTGCAGGGCAGGGCAGGGCAGGGCAGGGCAGGGCTAGGGCAGGCAGGGCAGGGACAAGGACAGGCAGGACAGGACGGACAAGACAAGACAAGACAGGACAGGACAGGACAGGACAGGACAGGACAGGACAGGACAGGACAGGATAGGACAGCGCAGGCTTGGGACAGCACAGGAAAGGCAGGAGCTGAATCAAAGTCCCCATCAGGGACGTATCAGGCAATCAGGCATACATTTCGTACTTCCCTACCAAAATATACCCACATCTGACAGAAATATATATTTCATCTACTATCCTAACTAAAACGTGAAATAATTTCAACAAAACCCAATGCAGGTTCGTCGGATTCCCCCTCAACCAACCCCATGGCCTCCATCAGCCTGATCATTAGGGCCACCCTTGGCGAGGTCTCTGGCGAAGTGCCGCGTTACGGGTCCCGGCTGTGGTCGGCTGTGGACATTAAGGTCCCACACGGCGCCCACGGACCAGAGTTTCCGGCGGTCCCGGCGGCAGGCTCAGGCGGAGGGCTCGGGAGAGATTGATGGCAGGTCGTTAGGTCGCCGCCGGAGGGCGCGGCTTACCGCGCAAATAACGGCGCCAGTTCGAAACAAACTGACGAGCTAGTTCGGCCGGCCGGTGATAATTTTATCGGTATCGGTGGTGGTGGGGATCAGGTCTGATGACAAAGCGAGGCCACATTGCTTTACGGACTTTATGATCACAATGACTGAGGTCTAGTTGCGCCGTGCAGTGTTGCGCTGTACTCGTGATCCCCATATCAGTCGTTACAAGCCAACAAGTCCACGGCCCTGCAGCTGATGTGAGCTGTGTCCCCGGAGAGCCGTTATTATCTAGGGGAGTGTGCTGGGTGAAACCGGTTTATAAATATCAAGACCATAGTTTTAACCTCTCTAGTGGCAAAAACACTGGTTTTGAGTTTGAAATACTTTTTAATGCGTTCCCATCGATTGATTAAAAACACCGGTATTTTGTTTTAGGTACTTCAAGAAAAGTACAGCTACGAAATACGATTGTAATTATGTGGACTGTGGAGTATACACAACATACTAACGTGAACAGGAGCCTAGTGCGTCCAACTGCAACCTTGTTCGCTGTGATCGAAGACGAAACCCGGGTACTGATGACATTTAAGAAGTATGCTCTTATAACCCAGCACACCCGTCCTAATTAACCCATATAATTTCGTCCACATAACGACACAAATCCGTAAAAAAACAATGGTAATGTTAAGACAAAATTAATAAAAAAGAAGTGCAACAAAGAGTCTCGCGGGGTCCGTCCGAGCCCCTCCCCCCAACAGTCTCACCCTTTCAAATACAATTACTCTTTGACCTGCCTACAAGGTCAAAGAGGTCAGGTCCTACAAGAAGCCGAATTACACGAGTATTTATCAACTGGTCCTTTTTCTGTAAAGTATTGATCTAATCCAAATTCGAGGGAAACAGGAGTCACTGCAGCGATGACACCTGCTCCATCAGTACACACTATACACTAGTGGTGTCAATCGGTTACCAAAATTCTGGTTACCGAAAACAATTGTGTGACCGATTTGGTAATCAGCCAGTCAGGCTTATTAATTTTTGGATACTTTTCGGTCAGCTTAATCTTAAGAAATTCACTCTTTCGTCACATTTTTTACGCATTCTTATTTCTATCCAGCAAACTGATTCACAATTTGCTCGAAATAAATTTAGTCAATAGCCGTTTTCACGATGGCTTATTTTGCGCGAAATGTTTTAAAACATTTTAAAATGTTTTAGAATGTTTCAATAGTAGCCGTCTTCACGATGGGCCGATAAATGTTTTAACCCTCGCCGTATGGGACCGTAGGGCGAGGGTTAAAACATTGTTTCCCCGCCCAAAAAAAATTTTTTAGTTCCAATCGGGTGGGGGGGGGAAGCCGGCTACTACTAAAACATTTTAAAACATTTTAAAATGTTTTAAAACATTTCGCGCAAAATAACCCATCGTGAAAACGGCTAATGTAATTGACTTTGGTCTTGCTTGTGGCATCCATTATTTTGCTTTCCAAATGTACCTATTTACTTCCTTTTCACAATCATATCTTTTAAAAACTGTAATGTGCGTTTTATGACTTATGATGTTTACAAAGCTATTTTGCCGGTGTGTATAAATAAGTATTCTATTTGAAAATCGGTCAAATTTTGGACATTTTTGGCCTCAACCGAAATCGGTCAATATATTTTGTTGGTCAACCAAAATGCCTCCTGTTCGGTATTTAATTGATTTTGGTCAGGAAATTTCGGGAAAATGACATCATTAGTATGCACTGCAGCAGTGACTCAGCAGTGACGTCACACAGCAGTGACACTTGTTCCATCAGTATTCCGTATGGAATACTGTCTGTCGTCCTAGTCCTGCACGACAGACAGTAGTCCTGTCCTGCTCTGCCCTGTGTCTTCGGGTCGTGTCCGGTCCTGTCCCGCCATGTTCTGTCATTGCTCCCGACCCGACCCGACCTGTCCCCAGCACCGCCCCCTCTACCGCCCACTCGTCCATTATCATACCGACCCCCATCCGCCGATACCGCACCAATGTGATGACGCCGCAGCACGCGTCCACTATTCCTGCCACAGCTAATCCCATTCCAAAGTCCATTAATCTGACGCACGACAATCACCGATGTCGCCGCCGCCGCAGGGCGGGGGCGGGGGCGGCACGACATCCCAGCATCACTCCGGTGGTGTGACGTCACCATAACCATGGTGTCGCGTCTCCTTAGGATAGCGGAACCATGGCGGGGAACGCGTTTCCATGAGAGAGAAGGGAGATCGGTGGGGTACCTGGTCGATCTAGGTTGGTCCGAGAAAATAGGGGCGAAGTGTAGACTGGACAAGAACGCGGCACAACATATTGTTTTAGTGGAGTGAATATTCAAAGTGGGGTATCACTCTGGCAGCGATTAGAGCCTCGAGGTCACAGGGTGTAGAGTTCTTAATGAGTTGTATCTGAGAAATGGGAGTGCAGGACGGGAAATCACCAGACGCCCAGCCAACAATTAACTTGGGCACTGATCGGGCACAATGATTTAATCCCACTGTGCCCGATCAGTGCCCAAGTTAATTGTTGGCTGGACGGCGGACCCGGCTGGCAGTGGGGACGTCAGCGACGTCAGCGACAACAGCCTCACTCCCTACATCACCACCAGAGTCGGAGATTGCGACCGGTGACGGTGAACTGGCGGCGCCCCGGCCAGCTTCTGAGTCAGGTCACGAGCCGGGCCGATGGCGCAGCTCGGATGACACGCCAACACGGCACCCGGTGACCTAGAGCAGTGATAACTAACGGCGACACAGATGACGACCCTGGCTTACTTCCACAGCCCGCCCCGCCCCGCCCTTCTAACCGGTCCCGATGAGTGGCGCGAGATCGGGCGCGCCTAAAAGCGGCCACCGGTCATACGCGGCCCGCCTTTAGGGCGCCCCCCCCCCCCGGCCCGACACAGCACATGATGCGTCTCGCGGGTAAATCGTGTCTCGCAGGTAATCGCGTCTTGCGTATGGGCCGTCTCGCTCGAAAATCTCGTCTCGCACGCAAATAGTACGGACAAGTTGAACTGGAGTCAACTCTCTCGCACGCGATAATGAGATAGATGTCCCCACGAGACTCGCGATTCGGAAGTGAGCTCTTATCGCGATTTCGCAACCTCGCAGCGGGGCTGCGAAAGTGCGAGACGAGACGCGATCGGAAAGTGTTGCGTTTATTTCAATGGGAGTTGCGAGACGCGATTTGTGTGTGTGGGAGCTGTGTTGCCTTAACCGTAAAACCCAGCAGCTTAGGCCGTCGCGGTGCGCGATAATTCTTTTCAGCTTAAAAGGAATATAGCACCTTTTAACAATTAGTTTTTAACTGAGATAAGTCCAGTTGTCGGGTGCTCTGCTTGAAGAAACCCCCAATCCGAATTTTTCGCCTCCAAAGCGACCTAAAGTTGCTGAGTTTCAACGCAAAAACGTTGGTCATATGGTTGGTTCATATTTCAAACGTCCAGCAAATCCCGTGACGTTTTCGCATACGTCATCATAAGTTCTCCACTGTGATTGCCACCGCACTTCGCTTTTTTTGAACCGTCCGCCAGTATTTCCAGTTACCTTGCGTCCGCCGCCGACCGCCCACCGACGTCGGTCAGAGCGCTTCGCACAACTGTGGAATATTCACGTATAGTGCCCCCACGTCCGTACCCGCGCGAGCGAGCGCCAGTAGACCCAGCCAGTTCGCGTTTTACGCCTACCGGTGCACCCATCGTGCGGTGGGCCGGCACAGCAGCTGTGTTCACTGGCGCGCAAAAGTTTGCCGTTTCGATCCGCCTCCTGTGAACGACACAACTCGCTTTGGTGACGCAAATATTGTGTGGACGTCACATGTTAAACATATTACCTATTTTTCAATATTACACAAATTTTGACTTTTTTTCGCAAAAAAATGATGCCAGGACCGTAATCAGGGCATTCTTCTCGCAATCATATCTAACATACTTTTTGCGCAAGGTGCTATATTCCTTTAAAGGGAGATGTGGCCTACTCACATTGGTCATGTGGAGTTGTTGAACACTAGTCTGTAGAACATATTTTTTCTGAATTTAGCCATGTATATCCATTTCCAATCGCTTAGTTGCTGAATGATATTCCAAAGTCGCCAATCACAATACTGGCAGTAGATTAATTATAAAATAGTCGGCAGAGAAGCTTTCCCCCGCCACTAAAGAAAAAAAAAAAAAAAGCAAAAAAATTTGCTTTTTTTCTTTTAAATTACACGTAGCATTATATTTGTTAGCTCTGACCAGTGCGCTTATAGGTAACATCTTCGCTTACTCTGTTTAAAGTGAACGAAATCGTTTTTTAGTTTTGAAACAAAACAAAATGCAAAACAGAATATAATGTATAAAATTAAACTAGGGGCTGCCAGACGTGAATTTTTATCGTAACCATAATCAAGCACATAGCTTCTTCTGTAATAAAATAATATTTGACATTTCAAAAGAGTAGGAACACACTCGCCTTTAATATACCATACTTCTCCTCAACTTGGCTTATGAGATCCCATATAATTCGCGTAAAACAAGAACATGCGTCAGTAAACCGTCAATTCATCAACACGCTTTTAATTTTATGATACGCACCCTGTAGGTTTGTGGGATATAGTTGACTTTGAAAGTGAATAAAGTTTGGGTCTCAGCCTGGTGAGAAAAGCATACAACTTCGCATTTTCGAAGAAATGTCACGTCATGCACAAAATACACAAACCTCTGAGAACAAGTGCCGGATGCAGTGAGTTTACCGCAGTGGGAGCTCTGCAAATAAACACACAGATGCAATCATCGCACAGCTGCGTTAAACACACAGCTGCGTTCAGAAAGTTCACCGAGCAGACCTGACACAACTACTAAATATAGTGGCGAGACTGAGCCATAACTTGGCAGCCAGAAGCATGGGTGGAACTTTGTGTGTGGTTTGGTGTGGAAAGCTCCACACCAACTTGAAAGTTGGTGCAGAAAATCCACACCAACTTAATGAAGGACAGATCTGTCCTTCTCTATGCAACTTGCATCCTCCAAAGGGCTGGCCAGAAGCGTCAATTTTACTAATCTCCTAAGCAAAATGTCAGTGTGACTCTGAGGATGACGTTAGCATTCCAATTTTGCCATAGTCATAATATCGCTCAAAAATACTGCCCATATGTATCTGATTACAGGATTACAACTACACTTGGGACATCTCATTTATGTTTGGTATCCCACCAACAGGTATTCCTTTAAAGGAAATAGTTCACCTTGATATGTTTCTTCAAAACACGATTTGGATATATTTTAAAATACACTTATTTTCATATTGTCAAAAATAGCCATACATCGCGCCGATTCAGCACAGAAGGACGTAGATGATTATTTTTTATCAAAACTATATGCATACTCTTTAGTCAGCTGGTCCTTACGTCGCGCGAATGAATCAAATGCTCAGCCTATCAGATTCGAAAGCAGTCGCGCTCCAGCCAATCAGATTCGAAGGTAATCGAAAGCTACAAGCTGATTGGCTGAGTGTATATATACATTATACATAGGCAGAGGCTATAGCCTTTGCCCACGTATGTGCTTTCCTTTGTAAGGCCCACATTCTTGACATTATTTGCCTGCAGCGCCACATTAGTGAAATCGGTTTTTTACTCTAGCGATGCTTCCATCACAAGTTATTCACCTTGAAAGTAATTCGTCATATTTGTAAAATATTTCAAACTTAATGGATTAAGCTTGACAAATTATTGACCTGAGGTAAATTCTGACTGCAGTTTTAGCAAACAGAAAATTATATTATCTTTCGAACGTTTTTTTGGTCGCGTCGCTAACTCTTTTAGTAATCGGTGATTAGAGACGGTTTTAGAAGGTACTCATGTATAGTCGAAAATGACGCTTCTTGTGACCTCAATATTTACTTGACCCCCGCAAAAATAACAGCAAATATACTGCCTGATATAGTTGTCTCGGGTTATCTAACAGCAATTTTTCAGCTTGTTGCTGCCCATATTGAAATCTGGTGGCTCCCCCCAGTGGAAATTCCTTACAGGAGGCCCTGAATCGAGTCGTAAAAAATATATAGTGATAACTGTAAATTTATAAATGTATGAATTACCTATACCCAAAAATACGATTTTCTCGCCGTGAAAAGTGCATAAAATACCTACAAAGATGAACGCCGGTAACGTTTCGTCAGCAATGGTGGCTTCTTCGCGACATTTCCCTCCTAATGGCCAAGTAATTTGTTTACTATTAACTGCGAAGTTTGCTTTATTATTGAATACAATGCAACGGAGTTTTCTTGCTCGGTTATAGCTTTCCGATTATCAACGCGTTTTTACCTGGCATTAGGATGAATTTCATACGTGTTTTTTTTTTTTGCGGGGAGATAATTTATACTGCCACCCTGTCGAGCGTGATGGGGGGGGGGTTGCCCTGCCGCCCCCTGATGCTGCCAGTGTATTGCTACGCGTGTAAAAGCTAAGTTGATTGTGAATCGCTCGCAGAATTAAAATAGCGGCATACGTGGCACATGACACATACCACTCCATACTGCTTCCAAATTGTTACCAAATAAAAGAAACACGAAATGAGGCAAATTAAAATACATAGAAAAACAAGGCAAAAACTAATTACTTTTTCAAAACGTTATTTTTCCGGGCAGCCAGTAACTACCCATTTTTATCACGCAGTTTCAAGTGAATATGGGGAAGGGTGGGCTAGTTTGTTTATTATCGACCGCTGTCCGGCCTGAATGGGGGCTTTTTATCCCTGTCGTCCCCCTGGATCCACAGTGACCTCCGCTTGATACTATGCCGCACGGTGTGGTTGACTACCACTGCGCGTGGCGCGTTGCGCGTGTGGGCATTACAAGAGTTTTCTTTATAAAAACTCAGTAACGCTATAGCATTTTTTCAAATTTAAGGTATATCTTAGGGACCCCTCAGCCGCCGTTTTGCAGCAATTTGCAGGTGTGGGGCAAATCTGCACGGGTGCGCACGTTTCTTTTATATTTCAGAAACTACTTGTCAGAATTCGAGTCGAAAATCACCATACAGTCCCTTCGCGCTCGCTCGTTCGCTGCCAACTATAGCGGCACTTTACCTTGCTAGTTATTACACTAACAATCTCACACACAGACATACACGTAGCCAGGATTTAGTCCAGAGGGGGGGGGGCGGTGCCTCGAAAGGGACGCCTTTCCGAGCGTTGAAAGGGCACCAAGATCAATGTCTTCTTAAATGATTGGTAGGGCACCAATGCTAACGATGTATATTTTAAAGTCATTCTTACCATGCAACGCAATAGGCCTCATGTTAAAATGTGACGTAATTGGCAGAGCTTTTGCTCTTACCAGGCCTATAAAAACGGCACCCATGAAAGATCCCCTTTCCATGCATTGTAGGGACCAAACAAACCGGATGAAAAACACGTTACAAGGATGAAGAATGCAGTATGACATGTAGGTATGGCATATGCCATACCAACTTGTAGTGGCTGGGGTTAGCAAAATTCCCTATCAACTTTGGAACCAGCAACACCCATATTTGTTTTGTTTTTTAGGTTCAAGACCTAAAACGTCTAAATCAGTTGCGTCGCGGAGCGGCGCGAAAATTTTGAGTCCTTTGCCCTGGATAAGCATTCTCATCAATGCCTCTGCATTGCATATGATGCAGATATTTGTTTTAATTTGCGTCTTTAAGCAGCTGCGGATCCAGAACGAGAGTTGGGGGGAATTCCAGAAAGCATCACACAATTCTGAAAACTTATCGGATTTTGCTTAGCTTACCGGAGAAAAAAAACACTCTATATAGAGTCGGGTAGCCACGTTAAATTTTTAGGTGTCATGACCCCATTTTCTAGCGTCAATGCGATAAGTTGACTGCTACATATTCGTCATGCTTAACTCTTGAGGGTGTCGTCAAGGCAAAGCGTTCATTTGACTCCACCAACTGACACCATACCTTGACCATAATTTCTATGTGTCACCCTGAAACGTGGAGTCAAACAATCCGATGATATGCCGCTTGCAATCAGCGTCAAGTGACCCTTGACTCTAGATATTCGTCATGCTTGACTCTTAAAGGTGTCTTAAAGCAAAGCGTCATTTGACCTCCTCATCAACTGACACCCTACCTCGACATATTTCTAGTGTCACACTTGAAACTTGGAGTCGAAAAATCCAATGACGTGCCGCTGCAAATCAGCGTCAAGTGACCCTTGCAGTGTCAATGGCAGATTATTTTGAAAGCGCGCGCGGCGATGCAGCAAACGGCGTGTACTTACCCATGCAATAGTGTAAACAAGTAAGTGTGACTTAACCCTCGTCAATAGGTATAGGAGGGATGCCATTCCCTCAGTTTTTTCGTGGATAGCAAAAAAACGGCGGCGCCAAATTTTGGCTACCCTACTTTTGGATAATTTTACGTCATCCCTGAAAATGTCAAAAACCTACCCTCCTTGACCCGTGACCTGTGACCTGATTCTCAAGGTCATGGCAAGCGGAATTTGCGTCCCGTAACGTAGGTATCAAAGTCGTATCAGACGTATCAAACAAAGTCGTATCAAACGTAGCGTGTCAAACTTGCGTTTTTTCTATGATACCTAGGTATGCATATTGAAAGGTGTTGCCATGTGCAGTGCAGTTCATGTTGCTATGTTTTCATTGTACTATTATGGTTTTCTTCTCACTGAATATTATCACGACCTTTTTTTTATGGTTTCTTGTCTCTCCTTGAGTTGTTCAACTTTTGATTGGTCTTCATTGACTTTACTGACGTATTTATATCTCTTTTTTTGAGTTTTTTAGTGCCGTCTTTCTACTGTATCTCTGTACGCGCATATTTTTCGTGCTATATTTTTAACATCCTATTGCACTAATGTATGTCATATATGAGTTTGCATTCAATATCTTTCTTAAGGTTTCATTTCATGGGATCTCTATTCTTTCCTCTTATCTCAGGGTTGTCCTCTTTTCTGGTTTCCTGGTATCGCGCTCTATTCCAACTTTGCACAAGGGCCTTTTATATCTTTCATTGTGTGTGCTCTGGTTTTTTCCCCAGGGTTCATCTCTCCATTGTCTATAAGGACCCGTTTCTGACTCTCATAGTCATAGGTGCTACTTGTCGTCTGTGGCTGCTTTTGTCGTCTCTTCTTGGCCAACATTGCTTTAGTAGCTGTCTCTCTTCCATTCCTGTCCCTAGGTGTCTCCTCCTCTGTGTCTGGCTATAGTTGGTCCCATATGCGATCGTGTTTCAGTGGGAGTTCCCTTTCTGGACTCTGTTATTCTAGTGGGCTCCTTTTATGTTTTCTCAGGTGGGCTCTCTTAGTCTTGGTTATTTGGCTGCACCAGGACCTTTTGTAATCTTTTCCAGGTCCCTTTCTGATTTGTTGCATGTGTCTCTCTTTCTTTATACGTATCGTCATACGTGCTGTCTTCTCTCTGAGCCCAGTATGGTTCCCTGCTCTCGATGTCTTCAGGTTCCTTTCACTTGTTTTGGGCTTTTTTTCTTATGAGATCTCATGTTATTGTTAGCTCTTTTTAGTTAGCTTCTGCTATGCATCCAGTGGCTCCTCTTGTGTTCTCTCAGGAAAGACCCTCTCCCTGTGATCTCTTTCTCATATTAGTGGTCTCCATTTTGTATACTCTGATAGCCCAGTGTTGTCGGCCTCTTTTCGATGTGACTGTCTCTCTTATGTTTGGGTTCCTGTAACACTTTTGGGTTTTTTTCTTTTGGTGGGCTTGTTTTTGATGGAAAGATTATGATTGCCCCCTTCATGTCCTTTCGGGGGAGGGGCGTGCCCGCATTCCCCCTCTGCGACCGCCACTGTCTGATACTTGACATTCAGGGCTCTGACCTTACCTGTTTTTGTTTCCTAAGCTGTCCCCACTAACTTTACATAACTACCCACGAATATCATGACTACCAACGAAAATCTGCTTCAACAAAAATATTGTGTAGTCAAACCGCTAACTACCCTGCCCGGGTAGACGAAATTATTACCCGCGCCTGGCGGTGGGTAGAAAGTGGCAGCTTTACCTGGTACGATGGCGTGGAAATATTGCAGCTCTGGGCTCTGACTGATAGAGATGAGTGTAGTGAGTTTAAAGTAAGAACTATTTTACCTACAATACAATAGGAAATAAAGATGTATTTTTTTTTTAGTGAGAAGTACATATCAGCACATTTAATAAAATAGAATAACCTTAATCAAGTGTCTATCAAAGTTACCAGAAATATAATAAATGCTTCTCTAACATACCTCAATTTCCGGCCTTCTACTTCCTTCCTTCCTTCAGTATATAGGGCCTTGCTTCCTTCGGTTCTGTCTGTTCGTTTTTATCAAGGTTTTTATGTGTATATTGCCGACGTGTACCGCGACAGTGTTCAGTGGTAAATCTGCAATGGTAAGTTATTCAGTGCAATTCCATGTGTGCTTAGGGTTGCCGGGTTCTCGTTCGGAGCCCTGAGGGGCTGAGGGCTATTCCAATTGAGAGGAGCGTGTGAGTTATTAGTTATTGGAAGTTAAAATTATTTATAGTGGAAATGTGGATTAGTGGAAGCATCTTACTTACTAAATGTGGATATTCTATATCGAAATGTAGGTATTTTATTATAGGGATTAATTATAAACTAAGGCGGAGACGTTCCAAGTACATAGCAGTCCGTCTTGTGGTATCCCAGTCCGGTCGATGCTCTCAGGGTTTGCGCCCATTTTGCTTCAAACTAAGATGCAGTTCTGGTCACAGAAACAACCCTGGGGGTTTGGTTTTTTTTTCTTGACTCAAACTTACTTCCATACGGCGTGGATCCCAGGGGGGCTTGGGCGCCCCCTTGAGCCGGACTCTTCCGATGGCGCGACCATGTAGGCACCCCGGAGAGGCGCAACTTTTTTAATTGCCGCCCCCCTTGACCGAAAATCTGATCGCGTGCTATATCTGATTATGTGTAGGTTTATATGGCCTAGCTTTTGTTCAACTAGAACGTAGCTAAACATAGCCATTATAAATGGAACTTAGGAAAATACTTTGGTTTGTGTACAAACCTTTGCATCTCACGCTGCGGCAAGTGAGCCCTGGCACGTTAAACGGGCCAGGGTCGTTCGCGGCCAAACTACGGGGAGGTGATCAAAAAATGGATCCGATCAGAAAAACGTAGATCGTTAGACGTTCATAAAATGGCGAGCAATGCCCTTATAAGAGATTCCCGATCTAAAAAATTGATTTACAATTGCTGGACATCCTCACCTCTCAAACCCAATTATCCGTTTAAAAAATTCTCATCACGCGCTAACTTTTGTTTTTCCAATGAATGACACGAATTCACTCGATTCACTATATGCCTGATCCGGCAAAATCAATGTTGGACTTTCGGCAGATGCCAAAGTCCCAATATATAAGTGATTCGTGTCGATTCATTGGAAAACAAAATTAGGCGCGTATGAGAATTTTTTAAGGTGGGATAATTGGTTCAAGCGTGAGTATGTCAGCAAAAGAATCAACGAATTTTTTAGATCGGATTCTCCTCTAAGGGCATGCTCCGCCATTATGACGTTCACGATCTAATTTTTTTGATCGATCCATTTTTTGATTCGTCTCCCCGTAGCGTGATGCGCCAACTGAGGTGGGACACTGACTCGGGTGGTGCCAAGACTGGCAGGTAATTCAAATTTAGTTGACTCGCCCTTAAAGCGGAAGTGTGGATTGGTCGCTAGAATCCTGGTGGATTCTAGCGAATGCTATTAAAATGACTTAACAGAGTAACACAATTCAATGTTATGCTATTAAAATTGTCATAGAACCGGTAACTTTGGAAATATTGATGAACTAAAATACCATATAACATTACGTCATTTTCAAATATACGTCACAAACGTGTAACCTCCCGAGTTTATGGTGAATCAAATTAGGTTTACAAACTTGCGCACGTTTGCGCCGGTTCCCTTTAATGCACTCTGTGGATTGTTAACATGATAGTCGATCAGAAACAATGTAGTTAAAAGTATTATGATTCGGATACAGGAATTGCTGCTGCATGCCAATATAATTGGAAATACTCAACTTTACCGTTCACCCTTGACCACACAAAGCAGCAACTTCACGGCATTGCTTCACAATTATACAGCAATGGAAAATAGCAAATTCCCAAATCACCACCAGCACAAGCATGAAATCATCAGTTTTATCAATTATTATGCTTTAAAATTACTCAAAATTACACAATGACAGCACAAGCAAATTATTTTAGGTAGTTATTGTGATACCACCCTGTCAATACATGCACACGCACGCCAAATCTCGAGCTAGCATGTATCGCTGATTTAGTACACAAATTTACTGGACACTGGTGCAATGCGAGCTTGAACATCTGGTTTTATGCTGCCGCAACATTCTGGCATGTGGAACCTGAAACTAAGTGATGACAGTCGGTCTAAACAAATGGGCGAAATATAGCCGAGATCGTTGACTTGTAAACTGCAAATAATGGGCCTATAATGCTGTGACGAACACAGTCAATCTGGTATAATCCTGTTGATGCTGGTATACATCCTTGGGCGGTATCCGTTCGAAAATCTCTTTCTATAATCTGTTGATGTAGATTTTCAGGGATAAACAAACTACTGACAACCATAGATTATATATTATATAAGCTACAATTCTGCTACTCTCAGTTCAAATACCATGTTAAGGGCAACCACTTCCCTTTAAGTCTGCTAGGGTACTTCCTAGTAATCCTTTCTGAAATATAAACAATTTAAAATTATGGCGTACGCTGGAATGAGGTCATTGGTCGGCACTGTAAACTCAAAAATGCAAGTCATTCTGAAAACTTCACGGTCACCTGCACTTCCAAAAACAAATAAGAAGCCTAACCTACAGATGTTTGCCGCAGGATTAATAGGTTTCTGGTTTACAGGAATAGACTGAAGGGACATTGTCTAGATCTGCACCCAGCCATTTTTATGGTGCAGCAAGTTATAATGTTCATCAATCATATTCTAATGCTGACATGTTTGGCAAAGCTGCTTTTTGCTTGTGTATAATTTGTACTCTTGTATTTTGAATTATGATTGTTGGCTTAACTAGATCACCAGAGCCTGCTCATTGATCCAAGTTGACTGAATCCAAATATGGATTTATTATACGCAAACCAGGGCTGTGACATAAATTGATATTAATCAGCTGACGCGTGGCTACTCAAGCTGACTTGGCATAGTGATTAAAGGTCATAGTCACCCCAAAAAAATAAGATGTGGTTTCCCATTAAATACAAGTTTGGCATTAGCACTTGAGAGGCCTCCTAAATGGATCAGACCAATTTTAGTAATTTATTCAGAGGCTTTTAAGTAGATTCAACCCCTTACGCTGCCCTTTGTTAAATTTGCTGGTAGAATTTGAATACCTCGTACTCCATAATGACCCATTAAAAGGACAAGAAATCCGATCCACCCGAGTCACCAGCCCGGACCGACTAACCAGGGTCCCTAGTCGCTCTTTGAACAGGCTTGCCCGCCTTCCTACTCTACACCCCAAAGCATCCTCCCTCACTCTCGAACTTGTCAGGAGCATCCAAAACCCCTCCTCTAAGACTCCAATTACCCTGGCTCGCGCACGTACCATCTAACAATCATAAACCAGGCCCTCACGAACAAGACCGGACCACGTCACAACGCGCGTCCACTCCTGGCTATCTCCTGGAACATGCGAGTAAGATTATATTGTTCTGTTATTTAAACATAGATTGATAGATGCACATCGCGTACAAGGATTCTAGATACACTCATACAAGTGGCAAAACAACAAAAAAATCTGAAAGGCCTGATACATTGACGTCGTTAGTTATGCACGCCAACACCGCATATCCCTACTCTTGGTTAACGGTCACCACATTGGTGCTGCTATTGATTGTTATATCCTATATGCGATCATCACAGCTATCTTATTGTGATCATAACGTCCCTTAAAAATCAAAAAGATTCAAATGGTACCTATAACCTCTCTCTCATTGTACATTGTAACAAATAACCTTAAATGGAGATATGTGAAAAGCATCATCAGCAAAAAGGCAGGGTTTTGGGTAGGTGTACGCTCGAGAAGATTCAACTTGATGTTTATCATAGAAGGCAGCGAATAGTGACATTGGTCATTCTGTTCATGATGCCTAGAGATATGTGTGTATTTTATTTTTCGGGCACGTCTCTTGCACCAATAAATTTTGTATGTCAGCTATGTCCATTCAAGCACCGTGACAGTAGTCAGCGCTTCTTCAATCATCTTAAGATGTACATACTGGTGAATTTATTGTAAATGCACGTATTGTAGTAGAACTACACCTTCTGTACGTGCATGGGAGGAGGACATATGAGGAAATATGGCTGCTGTATATACCAAGTATATGCACCTTGGAGTGCGTGTGCTGTGTCAGGGGAAAGCACACTGATACTGGATAACAGGACTCGGAGGCTGGTAGTTGCTGAATGCCCAGGGTGAGATGGTGATTTGCATGGAGATGAAGAGAATCGTGAAAACTGTGATTCTCAAACGGCAGAGGGAAAAGTGTCACATTTTTTATTGGAGTTGGAGGCAATGGGAGCTTCCAGTCAAATTTGCAATATGGTGGCAACACGTTTTGCATCCTTTGGAGCGAGTGTTGGAAAGGAAGTTGTTGGTAGTCCCTCACTGGATGTCAAAGAATTACCAACTGTTAAAGCTTTCCAAAAGCTGTCTTCCAAGCATAATAGAGACAAGTTTGCTGTTACCAAAATGTCGATGGTAAAGCCTCAAACTGTGCGTGTCTCTGCAAAAGAGACATTTCAGTATGTACCAATTATCGACCAGCTGAGTGTTATCCTGTCCGATGAGAATGTGTTGAGTCATCTGGATGATGAACAAGCAAGGGAAGAGAACACCTACGCATCAATCAGAGATGGAAAACTGCACAGGGACAAACAAGGTCAGGCAAATTTAATTTTGTATGCTGACGAATTTGAGTGTGGAAACCCTCTTGGCAACAAAACAAGGAAGACCAAGGTGATGGGTGTCTATTTCAGTTTAGCTGAAATACCAGGAGGTCAGGCGAAGCACATTTACCTTGCAGTTTTAGCTGTGGCATCTCTGATCAAAAAGTATTCTTTTGGCACAATTTTGAAGCCTCTCATTGATGATCTCTTGGTATTGGGCAGGCAAGGTGTTAATGTTAGTGTAGACGGAAAGATACGCAATTTCCGAGGAACTATTCTGCTTTTGACAGCTGACAATCTGGGTCAGCACGCTGGGTTTTTTCCAGTCTCTTTTACAGGACGCAACGAGCTGTGCAGTTCCTGCTAGAATTACCGCGCTCGACAAACCATTGGTTCAAATCTTCGAGCTGTCCCAACTGGTGCTCAGACACCTGCAGAGTATGGCTGCTGAGTACGAAGAGCTGGACAGCAATGTCCTTTGACTCAAGTGCAGCAAAAGTTTGGATAAAGAGAGTCGTGCCTTTGGCAGACTGCAACCAATTCATATAGTGGAAAGACACCAACCTTGATGATTGCATTACTGATATGTGTTTGAGGCCATGACCAAAGAAGTGTGTATGCCTGGTGCCTCACACAGAGTCCTCAACGCAATTTCAAGCAGAAAGTAATCACACAAAAGATATACCAGCCACATACAATACCAGGCATCAGTACGTTTCCGTATGTTCGCACAGTCGACAGAATGGCACGAACCATGAAGATGGAAGGTGGTTTCGGTGTTGTGAGTCAGACGTCGAAGGGAACACTGTTACACCGCACTTCTCCGGTGTTGCCCGTTGAATGGTGGAGATTTACGATCCCCTGGACGACTTGTGAGGAGTGGAGCTGCTCAAGACTTATGGGAGATGTTTATAGTATTTGTGTCAACCTGTATCAGAGAGCCATGTCATCGTGCTGTACCTGATTCAAATTGACGTGGTGAACTGCACACACAGCACTCTGTGGAAGGAGATTGTATATATCGGTCGTGGAAGGTGTTGATCGTGACGTGACACAAATCACTTGGTGGATCCTCAATTTGCTCGAGCAGTCTTTCCGGCAGCATAGGCTCGCGCACTCAGGATATTTATACTATGACCATAAACCAGGTTCGAGAAAAAGCACGGCTGACAATATCAAGCCGTCGTCGGAAGCTGCCATTAATACCACAAAAACACTTCTATAGACTCTGGCAGTCGGTCATCGCGCACGTTATCTGTCATGCTATGTGCGCTGAGCTCATTACTGGATAGAGGGGCAGTAGTGATTGAGGATCGATGTAACTTGCCCATTCTTAGTGCTTCGATACGCATCAATGAGATCGAGGTACAAGATCGGGTGAGCATCTGTTGTCGTCAGAGCGACAATCTTCTCGTGTAATCTTCGGCATCAAAGTTACCGTCATCAGTCATGTGGTGAATTTTGCTAAAACGCACCTTTCCAGAGGTTGTCTTGACGACAATCATCTCCCCCGAGTTGTACTCGATCCCATTGATGCGACATGACCGAATTTGCTGGAATGCATCCAATCGTACCTCCTCAATCACTACTGCCCCCTTCTTCCAGATAAGGCCAGGCGCACAAGCATGAGCAGATAACTGGCGCTGATGACCGACTGCCAGAGTTCTACAAATGTTTTTGGTGTTAGCAGACTTCCGAGCGAGCTTCTTGTACGCCCTGTGCTTTTTCTCGAACCGTATGGTCCAATAATATCTTGGTGGACCATGCTGCCGAATCTCAGAGCAATAATGCAGCAGGTAGTGATATTTGCACGTCATGTGAAACTTCCCACCAAACACAGACACAATCCCTTCAAGCCAATGCTCAATCATTGATTGAAGGTACAGCAGGTTGTGTTCTTTGAGTACAGGT
Organism: Semibalanus balanoides; assembly: GCA_014673585.1. Taxonomy (NCBI): domain Eukaryota; kingdom Metazoa; phylum Arthropoda; class Thecostraca; order Balanomorpha; family Balanidae; genus Semibalanus; species Semibalanus balanoides. Next base: position 127,583 of record VOPJ01000050.1, read on the forward strand.
GCACACAAATACATAACGATCTCCCATAAGTCTGTGAGCAGGCTCCACTCCTCACAGTCGTCAGGGACGTATACTCCTACCATCAACGGCAACAGCCGGAGAAGCGTGTAACATTCGCTCGACGTCTGACTCACAACAACCGAACCACCTTCCATCTTCAATGGTTCTGGCTCATTCTTGTCGACTGTGCGAACATACGGAAACGTACTGATGGCCTGGTTTAGTTGGGACAGTGTGATTACTTTCTGCTTGATGAGACTTGTGAGCACCAGGCTCATCACTTCTTTGGCTATGCCCTCAAACACATCATGTGTCAAATCAGGTGGTTGTCTTTCCACTATATGAAAGTTTGGCAGTCTGCAGAAGGGAGACTTCTCCTTTATCCCAAACTTTTGCTGCACTTTCGAGTCAAAGGACATTGCTTCCAGCTCTTGTATCTCAGCACCATACTCTGCAGGTGTCCTGAGCACCAGTTGGGACAGCTCGAGATTTGAACCAATGGTTTCGCGGGTAATTCTACAGAACCTGCACAGCCGTTGCGTCCTGTAAAAGACTGAAAAAACTCCCAGGCTGGTGCTGACCCAGCTTGTTCAGCGTGTCAAAAGCCAGAATATTCTCGGAAATTGGTTTCATCTTTCCGTCTACGATACTTAACACCTTGTCCTGCCCAATACCAAGAGATCATCATGATGAGGCTCAAATTCGTGCCAAAAGAATACTTTTGATCAGAGATGCCACAGCTAACAACTGCAAGGTAAATGTTGCTTCGCCTGATCCTGGATAATTCAGCTAACTGAAATAGACACCCATCACCTTGGTCATTCCTGTTTTGTTGCCAAGAGGTTCCACACTCAACAATTCTCAGCATACAAAATTAATTTTGCCCTTGTTTTGTCCCTAGTGCAGTTTTCCATCTTCCTGATTGATGCGTGGTTCTCTTCCTTGCTGTTCATATTCCAGATGATAACAACATTCTCATCGGACGGAATAACATTCAGACTGGTCGATAATTGGATACTAGCTGAACATGTCTCATGTTTGGCAGAGACAGACAGTTTGGGCTTTAACCTCGACATTTTGGTAACAGCAAACTTTCTTTCTAGTTGGGAAGACAGCTTTTGGAAAGCTTTAACAGATTGGTGATTCTATTGACATCCAGTGGGATACCACAACTTCCTTTCCAAACACTCGCTCCACAGGATGCGAAACGTGTGCCACCATATTGCAAATTTGATGGGAAGCTCCTATTGCCTCCAACTGCCAATCACAAAAATGTGACACTTTTCCCTCTGCCGTTTGAGAATCACAGTTTTCACGATTCTCTTCATCTCCATGCAAATCACCATCCTCACCCTGGCATTCAGCAAACTGACCAGCTCCGAGGTCTGTGTATCCAAGGTATCAGGTGCTTCCCCTGACACAGCACACGCACGTCCAGGTGCATATACTTGGTCATTACAGCAGCCATATTTCCTCATATGCCTCCTCCATGACCGTACAGAAGTGTAGGTTCTACTACAATACTGACATCTTACAATAAATTCACCAGTATGTACATCTTTAAGATGATTTGAGAACGCTGATATGTCTAGGTGCTTGAATGGACATAGCTGACATACAAATTTATTTGGTGCAGTAGATGCTCTAAAAAATAAAAACACATATCTCTAGCATTCATGAACAAATGACCAATTCACTATTCACTTCACTGATTCATACATCATGACTTCACCCAACCCTTGCTTTTTATGCTGAATATGCTTTCACATTCTAATTAAAGTTATGTTAACAATGTACAAAGTAAAATATACTTCTTATCTTTTGATTTGAAGGTCAATTCAATCAGATGTGGATTTAGCACTTAGATATAACAATCAATACGCGACCAATAGCTTGTGACGTCAAACAAAGGCTGGGGTGCAACAACTAACGACGTAATGTTATAGGCTTTGTTTTTTGTTGTTTTTCCCATGCAATTTACGCTAATAACACTCAATTAAATACAAAAAAGGCAATTAAGTCTACTCGCATGTTTCCAGGAAAGTTACCTACTGTCAATTATGAAGTACGAGTATCATTCTACCACAAATTACAAAGCAGCGTTAGCTTGAATCTAACTTTAAAACCTCTGAAAAATTATAAATTGTCTGATCCATTTAGAGGCCTCTCAATGCTAAGCCAAACTTTATTTAATGGGAAACACATTTATTTTTTTGTGACTTATGACCTTTAACATAGTGCAGTCAGCTGAGTATGCCACGCGCGTCAAGTGATGTATATCAATTTATGTCACGCTTTGGTTGCGTATAATAAAACATATTTTTATCAGTATCAACTGGATCAATGAGCAGGCTGTGATCTAGTTAAGCCAAACAATCATAAGTTCCAAATACAAGAGTACAAATTATAAAACCAAAAGCAGCTTTGCCACATGTCAGCATGAATGATGATTGAGAACATTATAACCTTGCTGCACCATAAAATGGCTGGGTGCAGAATCTAGACAATGTCCTTCAGTCTATTCCTGTAAACCAGAACCTATTAATCCTGCGGCCAAACATACGTGGTATAGCTTCTTATTTGTTTGGAAAGTGAGGTGACCGTGAAGTTTCAGAAACTGATTTTGCATTTGAGTTTACAGTGCCACCAATGACCTCATCCAGCTCACTGCCATAATTTATTTGTTTATAGTTTCGAAAGATAGCTAGACGAGTACCCTAGCAGACTAAAAGAAAGTGTTGCCTTAAAACATAGAGGGTTTGACGGATAGAGAATTGTAGCTTATAATATATAAATCATGATGGTTCATAGTTTGTATTTCCCGAAAAATCCTTACCATCAACAGATTTGAAGAGATTCGAAAGAAACCGCCAAGGATTATTTACCATCACAGGATTAACCAGATTGACTGTGTCGTCATACGATTATAGCCAATATATTTGCAGTTAAAGTCAACCGATCTCGGCTATATTTCGCCAATTTGTTAACGACTGTCAATCAGCTTCAGTTTCAGGTTGCCATGCCAATGTTGCGCAGCATAAAAACCAGATGTTCAAGCTCGCATTTGCACAGTGTTTCCAGTAATTTTGACAAATCAGCGATATGCTAGCTCGAGGATTTTGCGTGCGTGTGCATTTATTGACAAGGTCGTATCACAATAATACCTAA